>JAOPFK010000268.1:0-19651 GCA_026122265.1 Ammodytes dubius | reverse complement strand
GTGAAAAAGAAGCAAAAAAAATTCATAAAAGTGATGAAAAAATTTTGTTAAATATTTCAATGAAAATACATATAAAAACTTTTTTGCATGTGAGTTCTGTTTGGCAAGCATGAAAGACTTTAACCATTTGAAAAAAGTTACGCACATTTGAAAAAATTGAAATTACCCTTTTTTCAGTGGGTGAGAAAGAAGCAATAAAATTCACTGAAAC
This sequence comes from Ammodytes dubius, assembly GCA_026122265.1. NCBI lineage: Eukaryota > Metazoa > Chordata > Actinopteri > Uranoscopiformes > Ammodytidae > Ammodytes > Ammodytes dubius. Next base: position 19,440 of record JAOPFK010000268.1, on the reverse strand, counting down.
TGATGAAAAAATTTGCTAATTTTTCAATGCAAATTACTTTATATAACTCTTGCTGTGAGTTTGCTTGGAACCCATGAAAGACTCTTGAAACCTTTAAAAAAAAATTACAGCACATTTGAACAAATAAAAATTACCCTTTTTCAGTGAGAGCTGAAAAAAAAGCAATAAAATTTCACTAAAAGTGATTTTAAAATTTTGCTTATATTTCAATGCAATACAAAAAACTTGTTTGGCTTTGAGTTCTGCTGGCAAGATGAAAGACTCTTGAAAAACCATTTGGGAACAAAGTTACGACTTTTAAACAAATTTTAAAATTAGCCTTATTTCAGTGAGAGTGAGAAAGAAGAAATAAAATTACTAAAAGCTGATGATAAATTTGCTTAATATTTCAATGCAAATACTTTATAAAACTTTTTTGGCTGTGAGTTCTGTTTGGAAAAGCCATGAAAGACTTTAAAAGCTTTTTAGAACAAAAGTTACAGCCTTTGAACAATTGAAAATTACCCCTTATTTGTGAGAGCTGCAGAAAAAAGCAAAAAAAACTTCACGAAAGCTGTGATAAAATTTGTTAATTTTTTAATAAAAATCATATATAACTACTTTTGATGCTAGTTTTTGGCAACCCAGAAAGACTCTTGAAACCCATTTAGAAAAAAATTTACAGCAATTTGAACAAAGTTAAAATTAGCCTTATTTCAGTGAGAGTGAGAAAGAAGAAAAAAAAAATTTCACTGAAAGGTATAAAATTGCTTAAATTTAAATGAAAATATATTTTTAAAAATTTTTTGGCATGGAGTTCGTTGGCAAGCCCTGAAAGACTCGAAACCTTTTTGGAACAAAAGTTACAGCACTTTGAACAAATTGAAAATTAGCCTTTATTTCAGTGAGAGCGAGAAAGAGCAATAAATTTCACTGAAAGTGATAAAAAATTTTGCTTAATATTTAAATTTGCAAAATACATATATAACGTTTTGGCATGTTGATTTTGTTTGGAAACCCTTTGAAAGGATCTTGAAATTTGAAAAAAAGTTACAGCACATTTGAACAAATTAAAAATTACCCCTTATTTCGTGAGAGTGAAAGAAAGAAGCAATAAATTTCATGAAAGTGATTTTAAAATTTTGCTTAATTTTTTCAATGCAAATACTTTTTAACTTTGGCTGTTATTTCTGCTTGGAGCCATGAAAGACTTTTTAAACCATTTGAACAAATTTAAGCACATTTGAAAAATTGAAAATTGCCTTATTTCAGTGAGAGGGCTGAGAAAGAAGCAATAAAATTCACTGAAGTGTATATAAAATTGTTTTAATATTTAAATGAAAATTACTATATAAATTTTTTGGCATGTTGAGTTCTTTGGGCAAGCCATGAAAAATCTTGAAACCTTTTTAAAACAAAAGTTACGCACATTTGAACAAATTAAAAATTTAGCCTTATTTCGTGGGGAGAAAGAAAAAAGAAATTTAAAATTTTACTGAAAGCTGATGATAAAATTTTTTAATATTTAAATGCAAATACTAATATATAATTTTTTGGCATGTTGATTTCTGCTTGGAAGCCATGAAGCTTTGAAACTTTTGAACAAAAGTTACAGACTTTGAAAAAATTTGAAAATTCCTTTTTTCAGGAGAGCTGAAAAAGAAGCAATAAAATTTTCACTGAAAGCGTGATAAATTGCTTAATTTTCAATGCAAAAAAATTTTATAACTATGTGCATGCTGGTTCTGCTTGGCAGGTTTAAACCTTTGAACAAATTGAATTTTAAAAATTAAAAACCTTATTTCAGTGAGACCCTGAGAAGAAGCAATAAAATTTCACTGAAAGCTGTGTAAAATTGTTTTAATATTTCAATGCAATACTTTTATAATTTTTTGGGTGTGAGTTCTGCTTGGCAAGCCATAAAAAGACTTTTTGAAAGATTTAGAACAAAAGTTACGCACATTTAAACCAAAGTTGAAAATTACCCTTATTTCAGTGAGAGGAGAAAAAAGCAAAAAAATTCACTGAAAGTGTAAAAAATTGCTTAATATTTAAAGCAAATATAATAAATTTTTTGGCTGTTGAGTTCTGTTTGGCAAGCATGAAAGACTCTTGAAACCATTTGAACAAAAGTTCGCCATTTGAAAAATTTTAAAAATTTTGCCTTATTTCAGTGAGAGTGGAAAGAAGCAATAAAATTTCACTGAAACTGATGATAAAATTTGTTTAAAATATTTCAAATGCAAATACTATATATATTTGTGGCATGTGATTTCCTTTTGGAAAGCTGAAAGACTCTTGTAAACCATTTGGAACAAAGTTCAGCACTTTTGAAAAAACTTGAAATTAGCCTTATTTCAGTGAGGCTAAAGAAAAAAGCAATAAAATTAAATGAAAAGCTGATGAAAAATTCTTAAATTTCAATGCAAATATATATATAATGTTTGGCATGTTGGTTCTGCTTGGCAAGCCATGAAAGCTCTTGAAACATTTGGAAAAAAAGTTACAGCACTTTTAAAACAAATTGAAAATTGCCTTTTTTCAGTGGAGCTGAGAAAGAAGCAATAAAATTTCCTGAAAGCTGATGATAAAATTTGCTTAATTTTTCAATGAAAATTTACATATATAACTATGTGCATGCTGAGTTTGCTTGGAAAGCCATGAAAGATCTTAAACCCATTTAAAACAAAATTTAAAGAAAATTTGAACAAAGTTGAAATTAGCCTTATTTCAGTGGGCTGAAAAAAGAAGAAATTAAAATTCACTGAAAGCTGAGAAAAAATTTTTGTTAAAATTTTCAATCAAAACTAATTTAATTTTTGCATGTAGTTCTGTTGGCAAGCCAGAAAGACTTTGAAACCCATTTAAAACAAAAGTTACAGACATTTAAAACAAAGTTTAAAATTCCCTTATTTCAGTAAAGGGCTGAAGAAAGAAGAAATAAAATTTCACTGAAAGTTGATATAAATTGTTTTAATATTTAAATGCAAATACATATATATTTTTTGCTGTTTGATTTTTGTTTTGGAAAGCCAGAAAGATCTTGAAACCTTTGGAAAAAAAAGTTACAGCACTTTGAAAAATTAAAAAATTCCCTTATTTCAGTGAGAGCGAAGAAAAAAGCAATAAAATTCACTAAAAGTGATATAAAATTTGCTTAATATTTAAATGCAAATACTTTTATAACTTTTTGGCATGTTGAGTTTGTTTGGAAAGCCATAAAAGACTCTTGAAACCATTTGAACAAAAGTTACGCACTTTTTGAACAAATTGAAAATTAGCCTATTTCAGTGAGAGCTGGAAAGAAGCAATAAAATTCACTGAAATGATGAAAAAATTTGTTAATATTTAAAATGAAAAATACTATTTTTACTTTGGGCCATTTTTGTTGGAAAGCTAAAAGTCGGCTTTTAGAAAAAAATTCCCCTTTGAACAAATTTAAAATTAGCCTTATTTCGTGAGGCTGAAAAAGAAGAATAAAATTTCATGAAGCTGTGAAAAAAATTTGTTAATATTTCAAGAAAAATACTATATATAATTGTTTGGCTGTTGAGTTCTTTTTGGCAGCCATGAAAGACTTTGTTCCATTTAAACAAAAGTTACGCACTTTGAAAAAATTGAAAATTAGCCTTTTTCAGTGAGAGCTGAAGAAAGAAGCAATAAAATTCACTGAAAGTGATGTTTAAAATTTTGCTTAAATATTTCAATGCAAATATATATATAATTTGTTTGGGCTGGGTTTGCTTGGCAAGCATGAAAGGGACTCTTGAAATTTTGACAAAAGTTACGCACATTGAACAAAATTGAAAATTCCCTTATTTCAGTGAGGCTGAAAGAAAAAAAAAAAAAAAAAAAAAAAAAAAAAAAAAAAAAAAAAAAAAAAAAAAAAAAAAAAATTTTGAAAGCTGATGAAAAATTTGCTAATTTTTCAAGGAAAAAATACTATATATAAATTTTTGCATGTGAGTTTGCTTGGAAAAGCCATGAAAGACTCTTAAACCATTTAAAAAAAGTTAAGACATTTGAACAAATTAAAAATTAGCCTTTTTCAGTGAGAGTGAAAAAGAAGCAAAAAATTCATAAAAGGATGATAAAATTTGCTTAATATTTCAATGCAAATAATATATAATTTGTGTGTGATTTCTGCTTGGCAAGCCATAAAAGATCTTAAAACCCAAATTAGAAAAAAAAATTTACAGACATTTAAAAACAAATTTAAAATTAGCCTTTTTTCAGTGAGAGCTGAAAAAGAAGCAATAAATTCACGAAAGTGATGATAAATTTGCTTAATATTTCAATGAAAAAATACTATATATAACATTTGTGATTAGTTTGCTGGAACCCATAAAAGACTCTTGAAACCATTTGAACAAAAGTTACAGAATTTGAACAAATTGAAAATTAGCCTTATTTCGTGAGGCTGAAGAAAGAAGGGCAAAAAATTTTTCATGAAAGCTGATATAAAAATTGCTTAATATTTCAAGAAAAATTATTATAAAAACTTTTTTGGCATGTGAGTTTGTGGAAGCCATAAAAAGACTTTTAAACCATTTGGAAAAAGTTACAGCACATTTGAACAAATTGAAAATTGCTTTTTTAGTGGGTGAAGAAAGAAGCAAAAAAAATTTTCATGAAAGCTGATGAAAATTTCTTAATATTTCAATGCAAATATTTATATATAACTTTTTGGCATGTTGAGTTTGTTTGGGCAAGCATGAAAGACTCTTGAAAGCATTTAAAAAAAGTTACGCACTTTGAACAAATTTAAAAATTACCCTTTTTTCAGTGAGAGCTGAGAAAGAAGCAATAAAATTCACTGAAAGCTGTGATAAAATTGTTAATATTTCAATGCAAATACATATAAAACTTGTGGCTTTTGAGTTTGCTTGGAACCTAAAGCCAAAACCTTTTGAAAAAAACCCCTTTGAAAAATTAAAAAGCCTTATTCAGTGAAGTGAAGAAAAAAGCAAAAAATTCACTGAAAGCTGATGATATAATTTGCTTAATATTTCAATGAAAAATACTATATTTTAATACTGTTAGCATGCTGATTTTCCTGTTGGCAGGCCATGAAAGACTCTTGTAAACCATTTGAAAAAAAAGTTACAGCACATTTGAACAAATTGAAAATTTAGCCTTTTTTTCAGTGAGAGCTGAAGAAAGAAGCAATAAAATTTAAACTAAAAGCTGTGATAAAATCTGCTTAATATTTCAATGCAAATACTATATAAACTTGTTTGGCATGTTGAGTTCTGCTTGGCAAGCCATAAAAGACTCTTGTAAACCATTTGGAACAAAATTTTCAGCACTTTGAACAAACTTGAAAATTAGCCTTTTTTCAGTGAGAGCTGAGAAAGAAGAAATTTAAAATATTCACTGAAAGCTGATGATAAAATTGTTAAATATTTCAATGGCAAATACATATTTTAACTTGTGGGCATGCTGAGTTCTGCTTGGCAAGCCATGAAAGACTCTTGAAAGCCTTTTTTGAACAAAAGTTACAGCACATTTGAACAAAGTTGAAAATTAGCCTTATTTCAGTGAGAGCTGAAGAAAGAAGCAATAAATTCACTGAAAGTGATGATAAATTGCTTAATATTTCAATGCAAATACTTATATAACTTGTTGGCATGTTGAGTTCTGCTTGGCAACCCATAAAGACTCTTGAAACCCATTTGAACAAAAGTTAAGAACCTTTTTGAACAATTGAAAATTAGCCTTATTTCAGTGAGAGCTGAGAAAGAAGCAAAAAAAAAAATTTCAAAAATTTGAAAAATTTTTAATATTTTGAAAATTAAAAAAAAATTTTGGCAGGGCTGTTTTTAACAAAAGTTTAAACCATTTAAAAAAAATACCCAATTTAAAAAAAAAAAACCCTTATTTCTGGGTGAAAAAAAAAAATTTCTGAAACTTTAAATTTTTTAATTTTTTAAGAAAAATTTTTAAAATTTTTTTGGCAGAAAAGCTTTGGGAAGAAAAAATTTAAACTTTTGAACAAAAGAAACCCAATTTGAACAAAGGAAAATTTTTTTTTGGGGCAAAAAAAAAAAATTTTCATGAAATATGAAAAATTTGTTTTTTTTAAAAAATTTTAAAAAAAAATTTCTTGGTTTGTTGGAAAGAAAGACTTGAAAATTTGAAAAAATTTGGGAATTTGAAAAAAAAATTACCTTTTGGAAGCTGAAAAAAAGCAAAATTTTTTTTAAAAAAATATGATAAAATTGCATTTTTAAATTTTCCTTTAAATAAATTTGGGGATTTGGCTTTAAGCCATGAAAAACCTTGAAAATTAAACAAAATTAAGCATTTAAAAAGAAAAATTTTTTCGGGGAGCTGAAAAGAAAAAAATTTTAAATATGAAAAATTTTTAAAACATGAAAATTTTAATTTTTTTGGGTGAGTTTTTGGGAACCATAAAATTTTAAACTTTGGAAAAAAAATTTAAAAACATTTAAAAAAGGAAAAAAAAATTTCATGAAGTGAAGAAAAAGCAAAAATTCATGAAAATAAAATTTGTTTAAATATTTAATGCAAATTTATTAACTTTTTGCATGTGAGTTCTGTTTGGCAACCCATGAAGACTTTTTGAAAACCTTTTGGAACAAAAGTTACAGCACATTTGAAAAAATTGAAAATTACCCTTATTTCAGTGGGCTGAAGAAAGAAAAATAAATTTTCATAAAAGTGATGAAAAAATTGTTTTAAATTTAAAAGAAAATATATAATAATTTGTGGGATGTGATTTCCTGTTTGGGCAAGCCTTTGAAGCTTTTTGAAACCCATTTAGAACAAAAGTTCAGACATTTGAAAAAAATTTGGGAAAATTACCCTTTTTTATTTAGGCTGCAAAAAAAAGAAAAAAACTTTAAAAGTGTGAAAAAATTGCAAAAATTTTAATGAAATAATATAAAACCTTTGTTTGGGGAGTTTGTTTGGGCAGCCTTAAGACTTTGAAACCATTTGGAAAAAAAAGTTACAGACATTTGAACAAATTTAAAAATTTTGTTTTTTTCAGTAAAGGCTGAGAAAGGAACCCCAAAAAAATTCCTAAAAGTGATAAAAAATTTTGCTTAATATTTCAAAAAAAATTTATATTTTAAAATTTTTGGCTTTTGGGGGTTTGTTTGGAAACCCAAAAAAAAATTTTAAAATTTTTGGAAAAAAAGTTCGACTTTTGAAAAAATTAAAAATTACCCTTTTTCGTGGGTGAAGAAAGAAGCAAAAAAATTCAAAAAAGCTGATGATAAAATTGTTTAAAATTTAAATTTTAAAATTATTATAAAATTGTTGGGCCCATGTTGAGTTCTTTTTGGGCCAAGAAAATTTTTCTTGAAACATTTTAAAAAAAAGTTACAGAAAATTTGAAAAAAAATTTAAAAAACCTTTTATTTCGTGAAAAGTAAAGAAGAAGAAATTTAAAATTTTCCGGGGGAAACTGTGATAAAATTTGCTTTAAAAAATTTCCCAATAAAAAAATTATATAAATTTTTTGGGTGTGGTTTTTTTGGAAGATAAAGTTTTTTAAACCCCAATTTGGAACAAATTTAAAGCCCCTTTAAACAAAGTTAAAAATTACCCTTTTTTTTCGGGGAGAGGCGGAGAAAAAAAAAAAACTTCACTAAAAGTGTGATAAAATTTGTTAAATTTTTAAAATTTAAAATATATTTTTAAATCTTTTTTGGCATGTGGGGTTTTTGGGGAAACCCCAAAAAAAAACCCCTTTTTGAAATTTTTTAAAAAAAAAAGTTCCCAAAAATTTTAAAAAGGGAAAATTCCCCCTTTTTTAAAAGTGGGGTGCGAAAGAAGCAAAAAAAATTCATGAAGTATATAAAATTTTTTAATTTTTCCCAATAAAATACTTTTATAATTTTGGGGTTGGTTTTTTGGCCCCCCAAAAAAAAATTTGAAACCTTTGGAAAAAAATTTAAACCCATTTGAAAAAATTAAAAATTCCTTATTTCAGTGGGGCTGAAGAAAGGGAAAAAAAAATTTTCCGAAACTGTTTAAAAAAAATTTTTAAATTTTTTCCCAAGGCAAATTTTTATTAACTTTTTCCCTTTTGGGGTTTTGGGCCCCCCATAAAAGATTTGAAACCCTTTGGAAAAAAAATTTACACTTTTGGGAAAAAATTAAAATTTACCCTTTATTTCAGTGAGGGGTAAAAAAAAGAAGTTTTAAAAATTTAAAGGAAAGTGAAAAAAAATTTTGCTTAAATTTTTTCCCTTTGAAAATTTTTTTTTAAATAATTTGTTTGGCATGTTGATTTTCTTGGAAAACCCTAAAGCTCTTGAAACCCTTTTGGGAAAAAAAGTTAAGAAATTTAAAAACCCAAATTAAAAATTAACCCTTTTTCAGGAGAGCTAAAAAAGAACCCAATAAAATTCACTGAAAGTGAGAAAAATTTTTTAAAAAATTTCAATGAAATATATTTAAATTTTTTGATGTTGAGTTTTTTTTTGGAAACCCCCATAAAAACTTTGAAAACCTTTTTGGAAAAAAGTTACAGCCATTTGAAAAAGTTGAAAATTACCTTTTTCCCTTTAGGCAAAAAGAAAGAAGAAAAAAAATTTCCCTGAAAGTGTGATAAAATTTGTTTAAAATTTTTCCCCAATAAAATTACTATATATAATTGTAGGCATTTGAGTTTTTTTTGGGAAAACCCCATAAAAAGTTTTTTAAAACCATTTGGAAAAAAATTTTTTTGAAAATTTGAAAAATTTTTAAAATTAGCTTTTTTCAGTGAGGGGAAAAAAAGCAAAAAACCTTATTTAAAACCCGATGAAAAAATTTTGTTAAATTTTTTTAATTTTGAAAATTTTCATTTTAAAATTTTGGTTTTTTGAGTTCTGTTGGCAAGCCATGAAAGACTCTTGAAACCTTTGGGGGAAACCCAAAAAGTTACAGAAATTTGAACAAAGTTGAAAATTAGCCTTATTTCAGTGAGAGCTGAAGAAAGAAGCAATAAAATTTCACTGAAAGCTGATGATAAAATCTGCTTAATATTTCAATGCAAATACTATATATAACTTGTTTGGCATGTTGAGTTCTGCTTGGCAAGCCATGAAAAGACTCTTGTAAACCATTTGGAACAAAAGTTACAGCACATTTGAACAAAGTTGAAAATTAGCCTTATTTCAGTGAGAGCTGAAGAAAGAAGCAATAAATTTCACTGAAAGCTGATGATAAAATCTGCTTAATATTTCAATGCAAATACTATATTATAACTTGTTTTGGCATGTTGAGTTCTGCTTGGCAAGCCATAGAAAGACTCTTGTAAAGCATTTAGAACAAAAGTTACAGCACATTTGAACAAAGTTGAAAATTTAGCCTTATTTCAGTGAGAGCTGCAGAAAGAAGCAATAAAACTTCACTGAAAGCTGATGATAAAATTTGCTTAATATTTCAATGCAAATACTATATATAACTACTGTAGCATGCTGAGTTCTGCTTGGCAAGCCATGAAAGACTCTTGAAAGCATTTAAGAACATAAATAAACATTTTGAACAAAGTGAATTGAAATTGTATATTTACATGAAGAGCTGCAGAAAGAAGAAATAAAATTTCCTGAAAGCTGGAGATAAAATTTGCTAATTTTCAATGCAAATACTTTATTAATACTGTAGCATGCTGAGTTTGCTTAGGCTCACATGAAAGATTTGAAAGCCATTTAGAACAAAAGTTACAGCACATTTGAACAAAATGAAAATTAGCTCTATTTCAGTGAGAGCTGAAGAAAGAAGCAATAAAATTTCTGAAAGCTGATGATTAAAATTGCTTGATATTTCATGCAATACTATATTAACTTGTTTGGCATTTGAGTTTGTCCTTAAGCCTTAAAAATCTTTACATTTGGAACAAAGTATACACAATTTGAATAAATAAAATTAGCTTATTTTCAGTGAGATTTCATGAGAAAGAAGCAATTAAAATTTCACTGAAAGCTGATGATAAAATTTGTTAAATTTCAAATCAAACATATAATAACTTGTTTGGCATGAGTCTGCTGGCAAGCCAAAAATGACTCTTGAAACTTTGACAAAAGTTTACAGCAAATTTGAACAACTTGAAAATTGCCTTATTTAATTGAGCAAGTCTGAAAGAAAGAAGCAATTAAATTTCTGAAAGCTATGTAAATATGCTAATATTTCAATGCATAATATATTTATAATATTTGAATGTCTGAGTTCTGCTTGGCATAGCTGAAAGCTTTGAAAAACTTAGAAAAAAGTTACAGCACATTTGAAAAAAGTTGAAAATTAGCCTTATTTAGTGAGAGGGGCCAAAAAAGAACCCAATAAAACTTCACTGAAAGCTGTGATAAAATTGCTTAATATTTAATGAAATAATATATAACTACGTAGCATGCGATTTGCTGGAAGCCATGAAAGATCTTGAACATTTGACAAAGTTACAGCACATTTGAACAAATTAATTAGCTTATTTCAGTGAGAGCTGAGAAAGAAGCAATAAATTCACTGAAAGTGTGATAAAATCTGCTTAATATTTCAATGCAAATTTATATAACTTGTTTGGCTGTTGAGTTCTGCTTGGCAAGCCATGAAAGATCTTGTAACCTTTGGAACAAAAGTTACGACATTTGAACAAACTTGAAAATAGCCTTATTTCAGTGAGAGCTGAAGAAGAAGCATAAATTCACTGAAAGTGTGATAAAATTGCTTAATATTTCATGCAAATACTATTATACTTGTTGGATGTTGAGTTTGCTTGGCAAGCCATGAAGATATGAAAATTTGAAACATTTGAAAAGTCAGAAGAACAATAAATTATTTTATGAGTGAAAAGCTAAATTCTGAATTGATAAATTGTTAATTTCTGAAAACTTTAAAATTTCTGAAGCCTTTGCAAAAAGACTTTAAATTGAAAAATTTAAACCATTGAAAAACGAAATGCTATTTCTGAAGCTGAGAAAAGCTAAATTCATGAACTTATAAATTGCTTATTTTCAATTGAATTACTATTTTAACTTTTGATTGACGTGAAAGCCATAAGACTGAAAAGAAAAAATTCACTTGAACAAATTAAAATTGCTTATTTCATGAATAAAAACAAAAATTTCGGGTGAGAAAATCTGTTTTACATGAAAACTTTAAATTTTGGAAGTTCGCTTGAACTGAAACTTAAAACTTTGGAAAAAAGTAAACATTGAAATTGAAAATTGCTTATTTTGAATAAAAAGAGCATAAATTCCTGAAGCATGAAAACTCTTAAATTTAACAAATACAATTACGTTGATTGTTTCTTGGCGAAGAAAGACTAAATTTAAAAAGTATAAATTTGCAATTAAATTGCTATTTATAATGCAAGGAATCTCCTGAAGGATAAAATTTGTTAAATTTAACAATACAATTAACACGAATTGGTTTGTGGACAGAAAGACAAAATTAACAAAGTTAAGCAATTTAACAAATGAATTTCTTTTAGGAGGGCGTAGAAAAAATTCTGAAGTTGAAAAATTGTTTTTTTGAAAATTTAATACTATGTAGTGCTGAGGTTAACATGAAGCTTGAAATTTAAATTTAGCAATTTGAAATTAAAATAGCTTATTCGGGGAAGCTGTTTGAAAGTAGAAAATTCAGAATTGATTAAAATGCTTATTTCATGAAAACTTAGAATAAGTTGGCATTTGATTGTTTGGGAAAGCATGAAAATTTTTTAAATTTAGCAAAGTTCAGAAATTGACAATTGAAATTACCCTTAACAGTGAAGTTGAAGTTTAAGAAAAATTTTAAAAATTTTTTAAAGCTGTGAAAATGCCTTATTTCAATGAAATATAATAAACAATTTTTGGCAGTTGATCTTTAAGATATAAATTTAAGCATTTAGAAAAAGTTAAAATTTAAACAATTGAAATTAGCTTTTTCATGATTTTGAAAAAAGAAGCAATAATTTCTTGAAAGCTATAAATTCTGCTTAAATTTACAATAAAATTTACATATGTTAAAAAATTGCTTTTTTTTCCCTTTTGGATGCATTAAAAGATTTGAATGATTTGAGAACAAATTAAACTATTTGAAACAAGTTAAATTAGCCTTTTTATGGTGGGGCCCAAAAATTCGGGAAGTTTGGAAAAATGCTAATTTCGAAACTTTAAAATTGTTTTCAGTTGCTGCAAAACAATTAAAACTATGTAATTGGAAAAAGTTAAGTTTTGAAACTTAAATTAGCAAAGTTGCTGGAAGAAGAATATAATTTTGAGCGGAAAACTTTTAAATTTGAAATGTTAAATTTGTAGATGCTGAGTTTGAAATAATTACTTTGTATTTGGCAAAATTAAGAAATAAACAATATTAGCGTATTTGGGAAGTGAAAGATTATATTTATGAAATGAAGAAAATTAAATACATGAAAATTAATATTTAAATTCAGAAAGCTTTATAATCCTTGAAAGTTGATTTTGAACATTTAGCAAATTCCAATTAAAATTAAAAATTTGTTTGGGTTTTAGGAGGTGAGAAGAGCATAAATTTCAGAAAGCTATAAAAATTGCAAAATTTAATAAATTACTTATAACAATGAGCAGATGAGGCTTGAAGCTGAAAGATCTTTGAACCATTAAACCCAAAGTTAAGCCTTGACAAGTTGAAAATAGCTTTTAGGAGGCGAGAAAAAGCAAAAATTTACGAAATAGTTATTTGCTAATATTAACAAATACTTTAAATTGTGTATTCTGTTGGAAGCATAAAAGACTTTGAAACTTTTGGAAAAAAGCCAGACAGTTTTTTTTTTAAAATTGAAAAAAACTTATTGAAAGTAAAGAAAAATAAATTTTCCTGCAATATTAAATGGCAAATTTTCACACCAAATTTTATTTTTCCCCCCCCCCCCTTTTTCCTATTTCAGTAGGCATCTTGAAGCGTTGGCAACATGAAAGACTTTGTAAACATTTGCAAATTTAAGCAATTGAAAAATTAATATTAGCCTATTTCAGTGAGTAAAGAAAGGCAATAAATTTCATGAAAGTATGATAAATCTGCTTTAATATTAAATTTGCAATCTTTTAAAATTGTAGGATGTAAATCTCTTGAAAGCCATGAAAATCTTGAACCCATTTGAAAAAAAAGTTAACACTTTAACAGTTGAAATTTAGCCTTATTTAGTAATTGGAAAAACAATAAAATTCACTGAAAGCATGTAAATTGTTTTTTAATTTTTAATGCAAATACATTTAACTTGTATTTGATTAATTCAAGCCATTGAAATTTAAAATTTTGAAAAAGTTCAGCAAATTGAAAAATTGAAAATTAGCAAATTTTTGAATTCAAAAAGAAAAAAATTAAAACTTCACTGAAGCTGATGATAAATTTGCTAAATTTCAATGAAATACTTTAAAATTTTCTTAGCATTTGAGTTCCTTGGAAAATTGAAGCTTTTAACATTTGGAACAAAAGTTAACTTTGGGAACAAATTAAAAATTTGCCTTATTTCATTGAAGCTGAAAAGAAGAATAAATTCATGAAAGCTGAGAAAAATTTGCTTAAATTTAAATGAAAATACAATTAATATTGTAGATGCTATTTCTCCTTGCAAGGCCATGAAGATCTTAAGCCTTTGAAAAAATTATGAATTTGACAATTAAAAAATGCCTTATTTCATGAATGACAAAAGAAGAATACATTTTTCTGAAGCTGATGAATAAAATTGCTAAAATTTCAATCATATACATATATAAACTCTGAAATGTGAGTTCTGCTTGGCAAGCATGAAAGACCTTGAAAGCATTTAGAACAAAAGTTACAGACATTTGAACAAATTGAAAATTACCCTTATTTCAGTGAGAGCTGCGAAGAAGCAAAAAACTTCACTGAAAGCTGATGAAAATTTGCTTAATATTTCAATGCAAATACTTATTTTAACTATGTGCATGTGAGTTCTGCTTGGCAAGCCATGAAAGACTTTTTGAAAGCATTTTGAACAAAAGTTACAGACATTTGAACAAATTGAAAATTCCCTTATTCAGTGAGAGCTGAGAAAGAGCAATAAAACTTATGAAAGTGTGATAAAATTGTTAATTTAAATGCAAATACTTATATAACTTGTGCTGTGAGTTCTGTTGGAAGCCATGAAATAAAACTTTAAAACATTTAAAAAAAAAATTTAAACATTTTGAAAAAATTGAAAATTAGTTTTTCATTGAGAAGCTGAAAAAAGAATAAAATTCATAACTGATATAAAATTGCTTTAATTTTCATGGCACTTAAAACTTGTCATTGATTCTGTTCAGCAATGAAAACTCTTTAAAATTTAACAAATTTTAAAGAACATTGAAAACTTGAAAATTATTATTTCAAATTGTGATATGTAATAAGAACAATAAAATTTTTCAAAAAATGCTGAAGTTTAAAAACTGCTTAATATTAAATTTCAAAACTATTTAAATTGTAATGTATGTTCTGCTTGAAGCCATGAAAAAATTGAAAATTTGAACAAGTATGAAAATTTGTAAAAGGGAAAATAGCTTATTTCTTGAAAAGCTGAAAAAGGCTTAAATTCATGAAAGCTGATGAAAAATTGCTTAATATTTAAATGCATAATAATAATTAACTTGTACATGTGTTTTTTTGGGAAGCATGAAAGATCTTTAAACTTTAAACAAAAGTCTTAAGCACATTTGAAAATTTAAAAATTTAAACATTTTAGTGGAGCTGAAAAAGAAGAAATAAACCTTACTAATGATGATAAAATTGTTAATATTTAATCAAATACTATATATAATACTGTTGCATGTGATTTCTGCTTGGCAGGCCATAAAAGACTCTTGAAAGCCATTTTAGAACAAATTTTAAAACATTTGAACAAAGTTGAAATTAGCCTTATTTCAGTGAGAGCATGCAGAAGAAGCAAAAAACTTCACTAAAAAGTTTGATGATAAATTTGCTTAAATTTAATCAAATAATATTAAATACTGTAGCATTTATTTCTGGCAAGCCATGAAAACTTTTAAACCATTTAACAAAAGTTACAGCACATTTAAACCCCAATTTGAAAATTACCCTTTTATTTCAGTGAGAGCTGAGAAAGAAGCAATAAATTCATGAAAGCTGATGATAAAATTGCTTAATATTTCATGCAAATACATATAAACTACTTTTGGCATGTTGAGTTCTGTTGGCAAGACATGAAAGACTTTGTAAACCATTTGAACAAAATTTTCAGCATTTGAACAATTGAAAATTAGCCTTATTTCAGTGAGAGTGAAAGAAAGAAGCAATAAAATTTCACTGAAGTGATGATAAAATTGCTAATATTTCAATGCAATATATATAAAACTTGTTTGCATGTTTAGTTCTGTTGGCAAGCCATGAAAAGACTCTTGAACCATTTGAACAAAGTTAAGCACTTTGAACAATTAAAAATTAGCCTTTTTTAGTGAGAGTGAAAAGAACAAAACTATGAAAATTATAATTCTATAATTAAATAAATCTGCTTAATATTTTCAGAAAATACTATTTACTTGAAGGCATGTAAGCTCTTGGACAGCCATGAACAGACTTTATTTTTAAGTTGACATTTGAACAAATTGAAATTAGCTTATTTCGTGAGAGGGGAAAAGAAGCAAAAATTTCATGAAAGTGATGATTAAATTTGCTTAATATTTCAAGCAAATACGTTTTAAATTACTAATGTTGGATTAGTTCTGTTTGGGCAAGCCTTAAAGATTTGAAATGCCATTTAGAACAAAGTTACAAATTTACAAGTTGAAAAATAGCTTATTTCATGAAGCTTGCAAAAGCATAAACTTCATGAAACTGATGATATAATTTGCTTAATATTTCAATCAAAAACTATTATAACATTTGCATGCAGTTCGCTTGGAACAATTGAAAATTAACCCTATTTAAAAATTTAAGGGAAAATTGAAAAAATTTAAAAAATTAGCCTTATTATAACTGCAAAAAAGCAAAAAAATTTTATGAATGTGATGTAATTTGCTAATTTTCATGGCAAAAATATATAAACTTTGTAAAACTGATTTGCTTCAGCCTTTAAAAGATTTTAAAGCATTGAACAAATTAAACATTTAAAAAGTTGAAAATTAGCTTATTTCATGAAGCTGAAGAAAGAGCAATAAATTTCCAAAAAGGGCTATATAAAATTGTTAATTTTCAATGCAATACTTTAAAATTTGAAGCATTGATTGTTCAGGACCCAATGAAAGAATTGAAACCATTTGACAAAAGTAAGCAATTAAAAACTTGAAATTGTTATTTCAGGGAACTAAAAAGAAGCAATAAATTTACTGAAAGCATGTAAATCTGCTTAATATTTCAATGCAAATACTTATAACTTTTTGGAAAAGTTGAGTTTGCCAACCATGAAGATTTGAACCATTTGGAACAAAAAGTTACAGAAATTTGAAAATTGAAAATTTTCCCTTTTTTAAATGAACTAAAAAACTTTACTTCCTGGATGCTAAAGATAAAATCTTTAAATTTAACAAAATTATAAAATTTGGAAATTGAGTTCTTTGGAAAGCCTGAAAGACCTTAAAAACATTAGAAAAAGTAACGCAAAAATTTAACAAATTTAAAATTACCTTTTTTTCATGAGGTTCTGCTGTAGAAGCAAAACCCCTGAAAGTTTGATAAAATTGCAAATATTTAATGCAAATACATATTTAACATGAGCATGTTTGATTTGTTTGCAGGCCATAAAACTTCTAAAGCCTTTGAAAAAAGTTAATAACATTTGAACAAATTTAAATTACCTTTTTCAGTTGGATTTTTGGGAAGCAATAAAATTCCTTGAAAGCTTGATAAAATTTTAAATTTAACAATATTAAAAACCTTATTCATGTGAGTCGCGGAACCCATAAAACCCCTAAAGCATTTAAAATTGTTATAGAACATTTGAAACAAATTAATATTACCTTATTTATGAGGCTGGGAAGAAAAGCAATAATACATTAACAAATTAAGAATTTAACAATTAAATTACCTTTTTCAGTGAGGGCTAAAAAAGGGAAAAAAAAATTTTAAAACTTGAAAAAAATTTAAAGAAATTTTTTAAAAACTATTGTTTTTTTTCCCCCCCTGAAAGATTTAAACATTAAAAAAAAATTTTTAAAATTTAACAAAAAATTATTTTTTTTGTGGGCGGGAAAAGGCTTAAAACCCCTAAAGCTTGAAAAATTTGGGAAAATTCGCAAATTTTTTAAAACTTGAATGCTTTTCGGGAACCCAGAAAAAATTTAAATTTTAGAACAAATTAAAAGAATTTAAAAATAAAATTTATTTTTTCATGGGGCCGGGAAAAAGAAAAAAACCTAAAAGGGAAAAAAAAACAAATTTAAAGCAAAATTTAAAATTTTGCTTTTTAGTTGAACCCGGGGGAAAAAAAAGATTTTAAAATTTGAAAAAATTTCAAAATTTTAAAAAATTAAAATTACTTTTTCAGTGGGGCTGGGAAGCCTAAAATTTCTGAAAAAAAAAAATCTCTTAAAATTTCAAGCAAATTTCAATTAAATTGTTTTGTGGGGTTTTGGGAAAAAAAATTCTTGAAACCAAAAAAAAAAGTTAAAAATTTTGCAAATAAAAATTTACCTTTTTTTTGGGTGGGAACAAAAAAATTTTTAAAATTTGGAAAAAAGTTAATTTTTAACAAAATTTTTAAATACTTAATGGAGCTGGGAAAGAAGAAAAATTTAAAATTTTGAAAAAATTTACGCAATTTAAAATTAAAAATTACTTTTAAAGGGGGGGGGAAAAATTTAAAAAAATTTTTGGAAAAAATTTGCAATTTTAAAAAAATTTAAAAATAACTTTTTCAGTGAGCTGCGGAAAACCCTAAAACTTTGAAAGTTTTTTTAAAAAATTTAAATTTAAAAAATTTGAAAAATTCCCTTATTTCGTTGGGAGGAAAAATTTTAAAAAGCTTAAAAAAATTTTCAAAATTTAAAAAATTTTTTTAAAAATTTTTTTTCTTTTGGGGGGAAGCATAAAAATTTGAAAGTTTTTATAAATTCCCAAATTTAACAAATAAAATTCCTTTTTTGGGAGGGGAAAAAGAAAATTTCAAAAAAGAAAAATTCAATTTTAACAAATTAAAAAACTTTTTCGTAGCGCGGAAAAAAAAAAATTTTGAAAAGAAATTTAAAAATTAAAAAAAATTTTAAAAAATTTTTTGTAGTTTTTAAGTAAAACCCAAGCGGAAAAAATTTAAATTTAAAAATTTTAAAATTGCTTTTTCGGAAAAAAAAAAAAAAAACCATTTGTTTAAAAATTAAGATTTAAAGTTAAAAAATTTTTCTTTTGGGGCCCAAAAAAAATTTTTTTTTTAAAAAATTTTGGGAAAAAAAAAATTTAAATGAAATAAAATTTTAAATTTAAAAATGTAAAAATGAAAAAAGGGGGGTTTTAAAGAATTTTTAAAAAGTTCAAAAAAAAGAAAAATTGGGTTTTTTTCAAAAAAAATTAAAAAACCCAAAAAATTTGAAAAAAAAACTTTAAAAAACAATAAAAATTTTTTGTTTTTTTAAAAAACATAAATTTTTTTTGAAAAAAAAATTTTAAAAACTTAAAATTGAAAAATTTTTTTGGAAAAAGGGAAAAATTTAAGTAAAAAAGTTAAAATTTTTTAAAAATTAAATTAAAATTTTTTTTAAATTTCAAAAAACCCAAAAAAATTTTGGATTTAAAAAAATTTTTTTAAAAAAAAATTTTTTAAAAATTCCTTTAAAAGGGGGAAGAAATAAAGGAAAAAAACCAAAAAAGGGGGAAAAAAAAAAAAATTTTAAAATTTATAAATTTTTAAATCGGAAAAATTCTTAAAAACTTAAAAATTTTTTTTTTTTTTTAAAATTGAAAATTAAAAGTTTTTAAAAATAAAGAAAAAAAAATTTTTAAAAAGGAAAAAAAAAAAAATTTCATGAAACTAAAAAAAATTTGCTTTTTTAAAGCAAAAATTTTTTTTAAATTTAAAAAAAATTAAAAATTTTGGGAAAAAAAAATTTTGGGAAAAAATTTGAAAAATTGAAAAAAAAAAATTAAAAGTTTTAAAAATTGAAAAAAAATAATTTAAAAAAAAAAATTTTTTTTTTTGCATAAAAATTTTTTAAATTTTTAACAAAAATTTTTTGAAAAAAAAAAATTTTTTAAAAATTTTGAAAAAAAAAGTAAAATTTAAAAAGTTAAAAATTTTTTTTATGAACCAAAAGGAAATAAAATTCTGGGAGAAAAAATTTGTTAAATTTAAACAAAATTAAATTAAAATTTGGGGTTAGCTTTAAAGTTGAAAAGCTCGAAAGTTTTAGAAAAAATTACGAATTTAAAAATTTTTTAAAAAATTCCTTTTTCTAATGAAAAAAGGAATAAAACTACTGGGTGATTTTGAAATAAAAAAAAAATTTAAACAGTAGAAATTAAAAGGGTTGGGAAGCCATAAAATTTAAAAAAAGAAAAAATTCAGACTTTGAAAAAATTTTTTTTTTTTAAAATTCAAAA
>JAOPFK010000267.1:0-24111 GCA_026122265.1 Ammodytes dubius | reverse complement strand
CCTTTTTTTCCCCAATGTTTTTTCATTCAAAATTTCAAAAAAATTAATTTTTTTAAAAAATTAATAGCTTTAAAAACAAAAATTTTTTAACTTGAAGGGGGGGGGCCCTTTTTCCCCAAACGCTAAAACTTCCTTGCTTTAAAAAAACCTATCCCCCCCCCTTTTTTTAGCTAGAGACCCCCCTTTTAAAACGTTTAAAAAAATTAAAAATTTTAATTACGCTATTAAATTCTTATTAAATTTTTTAAAAATTTTTAAAAACATTTTTTTGAAAAAAAAAAAATTTTTTTATTTTTAAGTTTTTAAAAAACCCCCTTTCTAAATTTAAAATTTTTTTTGGGACCGGGGAGGGGGGGGGAAATGTTCAGAGGAAAGGGGGGGAAAAACCCAACTTTTGGGGGGTTTTTAGAACTTTTTTAAAAAAATACACCAAAAACCTTCCACATAATCCCTTCACTCCCAAAATTAAACCCACTTTAAAAATTTTTTTAAAAAAAAAAAATTTTAGGAATTTATTCCCCGGCGTAGATGTGACTACGAAGCAATGGGGCCTACAAAATTTCGGGGTCGGGGTTTAAAGCAAATGGTGTAAAAAAACCAACTGCCCCAATAAAAAGGAACATGAAATTTTTCGGGGAAAAAGGCGGGGGGGCCCACCCCTTTTTTAAAAGGCTTTTTGGTTCTCTTATTCTTCCTTTACAAGCATAATCTTCAAAACGTGTCTTCTAGATTCTTCGGGTTCAAAAAATTTAAATTTAATTTTGCCCATTTTGGGACTCACGGTCCGTCAGTTAAACGGGGTTTTTTGAGGTTTTTTTGGGGGATGAAAGACCTCTTGAGGCTCTAAAAGGTGGATTTCTGCCTGTTTCACAGCCCCTCAAAAGGCATCCCCCCCCCTTTTGGGTGACTCACTCCCCCAAATTTAAAGGGGGAAAATTTCACTTTTTTTTTCTTTTTTCCCCCGCTTTTTTAGACGTTTGGAGGGGCAAAAGTTGAAAATGGGGTAAACACTTGCTCTTTGAAGGCCTTTTTAAAAACATGAAAAAAATGTCATGTTTTTAAAAAAATTTTTCTAAAAAATGTTTAAAAACCCCAAAATTTTTTTAATTTAAAGGGGTTCAAAAATTCATTTCCCGTTCAATTTTTAGATATTTTTTACTTTTCCACTCTTTTTGCCTTTGGGGATTTTTTAACATTCTTCTCTGGGGCGTCCCCAGACGAGCCCCAAAAACCTAAAATGTATTTTTGCTCCAAATGGCTCCACCATTCTATTTTTAAACCCTTTTCTTTTTATTCAGAATTTTTATCCTTCGTTTTTTAAATTAAAACATTCAGCTGAAGTTTATTCAGAAACAGCTTCATTCAGCCCGCGCAGCATTCACACCCCAATTTCTTCAGGGAAAATTTTTTTTTCTGTTATAATTTGTTTTTTGCATTGAAATTATTAAGCAGATTTTATTCATCAGCTTTCAGTTGAAATTTTATTGCTTTCTTTCTTCAGCTCTCACTGAAATAGGCTAATTGTCACGTTTGTTCTAAGTGCTGTAACTCTTTTGTTCCAATTGGCTTTCAAGAGTATTTCATGGCTTTGCCAAGCAGGAACTCAACATGCCAAACAAGTTTTATATAGTATTTGCATTGAAATATTAAGCTAAATTTTAGCATCAGTTTTCAGTGAAGTTTTATTGCTTCTTTCTGCTGCCTCTCACTGAAATAAGGCTAATTTTCAAACGTTTAGTTCTCAATGTGCTGTAACTTTGGTTCTAAATGGATTTCAGAAGAGTCTTTCATGGGCTTGCCAAGCAGAGAATCTACATGCTACAGTAGTTGTATATAGTTTTTGCATTGAATTATTAAGGGCAGATTTTATCTTCAGCTGTCAGAGTGAAATTTTATTGATTCTTTTTCTTCTGCTCTCAAATAAGGCTACTTTTCATACTTTGTTTTCAAATGTGCTGTAACTTTTTTTCCCAAATGGCTTTCAAGGTCTTTCATGGTGCCAAGCAGACTCACATGCAAAGTTTTTTATAGTATTTGCAATTGAATTTTAAGCATATTTTTTTCTTCGCTTTCATTTGAAATTTTATTGCTTTTTTCTTAAGCTCTCATAAAATTTAGGCTAATTTTTATGTTTGTTCAAATGTGCTGAAAACCTTTGTTCCAAATGGTTTACAAGGTTTTTATGGTTTTGCAAGCAGAACTAAAACTTGCCAAAAAGTTTTTTAGTATTTGCTTGAAATATTAGAAATTTTATCTCATTTTTTCATGTGAATTTATTGTTCTTTCTTCAGCTTTCACTAAATTTTAAGGCTAATTTTCAACTTTGTTCAAGTGCGGGAATCTTTGTTCTAAATGGCTTTCAAGGTTTTTTTCATGGCTTGCCAAGAAAGAACTCAGCATGTACAGTAGTTATATTTTATTTGAATTTGGGATTTTTTAGCAATTTTTTCTGCTTTCAGTAAAATTTTTATGCTTCTTTTTTCAGCTCTAAACTGAAAAAAGGGAATTTTCAATTTTTTCAAATGTGCTGTAACTTTTTTTCCCCAAATGGTTTCAAGAGTTTTCATGGCTTGCCAAGCAGAACTAAACATCCCAAAAAGTTTTATATAGTATTTGCATTGAAATATTAAGAAAATTTTTTAATCTTTCACCCTTTCAGTAAAATTTTTATTGCTTCTTTTTTCAGCTCTCTTTAAAATTTTAAGGCTATTTCCCAATTTTTGTTCAAATGTGCTGTAACTTTTTTTCCCAAATAGTTTCAAGGTCTTTCATGGCTTCCCCAAGCAGAACTAACATGCCAAACAAGTTATTTTTGTTTTTGCATGAATATTAAGCAAATTTTTTCATCAGTTTCCAGTGAATTTTATTGTCTTTCTCGCTCTCCTGATTTAAGGCAAATTTTTCCCTTTGTTCAATTGTGCTGTAATTTTTTGTTCAAATGGTTTCAAGAGTTTTATGGCTTGCCAAGCAGAACTCACATGTCATAGTTTATATAGTTTTTGCATGAAATATTTAGCAGATTTTTTCATCGGGCTTTCATTTGAAATTTTATGCTTCTTTCTTCGTTTCTCATGAAATAAGGTATTTTAAAACTTTTTTTAAAAATGTGCTGTAAACTTTTTTTTCCCAAATGGTTTAAAGAGTCTTTCATGGCTTCCCCACCCCAGAAACTAAAGCATGCTACGGTAGTTTTTTTATAGTATTTGCATTGAATATTAAGCAACTTTTTTCATAGCTTTCGTAAAGTTTTATTGCTTTTTTTTCTGAAAGCCTCATTTGAAAAAAGGTTTAATTTTAAATTTGTTAAAATTGTGCTGAACTTTTGTTCTAAATGGTTTAAAGGGAAGATTTCATGGCTTGCCAAGAGAATCGGGCATGTACAGTGTTATATATAGTATTTGCATTGAAATATTAAGCAATTTTAAAAATCGGGTTCAGTGAAATTTTATTGTTCTTTCTTCAGTCTCATGAAATAAGGCTAATTTTCAATTTGTTCAAATGTGCTGTAACTTTTGTTCAAATGGTTTCAGAGTTTTTCATGGCTTGCCAAGCAGAACTCAACATGTACAGTAGTTTATATGGGTTTTTGCATTGAAATTTAAGCATTTTTCATCGTTTTCATTTTAAAATTTATTTTCTTTCTTTCAGCTCTCACTGAAATAAGGTATTTTCAATTTGTTCAAATGTGCTGTAACTTTTGTTCCAAATGGTTTAAAAGGGAGTCTTTCATGGCTTGCCAAGCGAATCGGGCATGCTACATTTAGTTATTTATAGTATTTCCCTTTGGGAAATTTTTAAGCAATTTTATCTTTCAGCTTCAGTAAATTTTAATTGCTTCTTTTTTCAGTTTCCCCACTAAAATAGGGCTTTTTTAAAATTGTTCAAATGTGCTGTTAACTTTGTTCCAAATGGCTTTCAAAGCGTAATTTCATGGCTTGACAAGCAGAACTCAAACATGCCAAACATAGTTTCATATATAGTATTTGCACTTGAATATATTAAGCAAATTTTATAATCAGTTTTCTGTGAAGTTTTATTGCTTCTTTCTTGCAGCTCTCACTGGAAATAAGGTAATTTTCAATTTGTTCAAATGTGCGGTTACTTTGGTTCCTAAATGGCTTTCAAGGTCTTTCATGGCTTGCCAATCAGAAGTTCAACATGCTACAGTAGTTATATATAGTATTTGCATTGAAATATTAAGCAGATTTTTCATCCAGCTTTACAGTGAATTTTTATTGCGTCTTTCTTCAGCTCTCAATGAATTAAGGCTACTTATTCAACTTTGTTCAAATGTGCTGTAACTTTTGTTCCAATTGGGTTTACAAGAGTCTTTTCATGGCTTGCAAGCAGAACTCAGCATGCTAACAGTAGTTGGTTTTGTGAATGCTCGAAAGCATTACACAGCATTGATATCTGCGTATTTATTCTTACTCGTAATTATTCCGCCCGCTTTCATGCTACGTCCATATCTTCATCATGCTTCATTCCACAAACTTCCTTCAAACTATCCTCATATTAAGCCCATTTTCCACATGTGTGCTGTCATTCAAATATTTCAAAAAAAATTAAATAACTCATAAATTAATAGCAATAAACAAAATTATTTAACATTGAAGCGGAGATGGGAGCAGCATTCCTACCGCTAAAACTTCATCTGCTTTGTAACCTATCTCTCCCGCATTTTTTACAGCTAGGAGGGACTCCATTCAAAGTTTATACAATTCACATTATTTACAGCTATTAAATTCTTATTCAACTTTTTGAAAATATTAAAACAGTCTTTGAGCAAAAACAGTTTTAGTTTTAGCTTTTTTCAACTCTCTTTCTTAAATTTATAATGGGATCCGGAGGGGAGGAATGTTCAGAGGACAGAGTGGGGGAAACCCAACTGTTACAGTGTAGAACTGTGTAAAAATTCACCAAAACCATTCCACATAATGACCTCTCACTCCACAAAAATTAATCACTACTTGATTATTTTACATCAAATGTAGGACATATTCTGCCGGTCGCATTAGATGTGGATTACTGAAGCAATCGGACCTACACAATCGGAGGTGCTGTGGTTTCCAAGAATAAAATTGGTGTCCAACCAACGGCCGCCATGGATAACTGTGACATGACATTTCTGAGAAAGGCACCAAGACTGTACCACACCTTTAAAGGCTGTGGTTCTCTTATTCTTCACATTACAAGCATAATCTTCACCTCTGTTGTCTCTTCATCAGTTCTTCTGGTTCTAACTATAAATCATAATTTTGTCAGTATAGACTCACGGTCCGTCTGTTAGAGACGTGGTTTGAGGTGAAGTTTCGGATGAAAATGACCTCTCTGAGGCCATCTAAAAGTGTGAGTTTTCTGCCTGTCACGACCCTCAATAAGACATACACTCACATTGGTGACTCACTCTGCCATATTACAAGGGCAATTTCACTTTTTTTCTTCCTTTTTCCGCTTTATTAGGCAGTTTGGGAGACAAAGTTGATATGGGGTAATTACACTCTGCTCTTTGAAGGCCTATTTCACACTGAAAAAATAAATGTCTTGTTCTTTCCCAATACATAATTTTATCTAGATATGTTTAAATATTCCACATTGTTTTCAATTAGAGTTCAACAATTCAATTACCGTTATTTACTTAAGGAATTTTTCTTCTTTTCCACATTCTTCATAGTCCTTTGGCTGTTTCATTATACTTTCTCTCTCTAGGTCGTCCTCAGACGAGCCCCTCCATCAAAGCCATCAATGTTCTTTAGCTCCTAATGGGCTTCCACCATTCTATTTTTCAACCTCATTTGTTTCATTCAGTTATAATTCATTTCCTTCTGTTCTTCATCAACATTCAGCAGTGAAGTGTAGTTCAGCATCAGCTTTCAGTTTCAGCAGCGCAGCATTCACACCGCCCAATTTCTTCTGGAATTGGCTTTTCAGTCTATATATAGTATTTGCAAAAAAAAAAAAAAAAAAAAAAAAATTGATTAATTAGCAGTTTTTATCATAGCTTTCCAGTGAAAATTGTATTGCTTCTTTCTTACAGCTCTCACTGAAATAAGGAGAATTTACAAGTTTGTTCAAATGTGCTGTAACTTTGGTTCCAAATGGTTTTCAGGTCTTTCATGGCTTGGCCAAGCAGAACTCAACATGCCAAACTAGTTATATATAGTATTTGCATTGAAAATATTAAGCAATTTTTATCATCAGTTTTCAGTTGAAGTTTTATTGCTTCTTTTCTGCAGCTCTCAATGTAATAAGGCTAATTTTCATCTTTGTTCAAAAAAATGTGCTGTAACTTTGGTTTCTAAATGGCTTTCAAGAGTCTTTCATGGGCATGCCAAATGCAGAAGCTCAACATTGCTACAGTAGTTGTACTATAGTGTATTTGCATTGAAATTTTTAAGAAGGTTTTTATCTTCAGCTTTCAGTTTGAAATTTTATTGCTTCTTTCTTCAGCTCTCAAATAAGGATTCTTTTCAACTTTGTTCTAATGTGCTGTAACTTTTGTTCAAATGGTTTACAAGAGTCTTTCATGGCTTGCCAAGCAGAACTCAAGCCATTGCTACAGTAGTTTATATATAGTATTTGCATTGAAATATTAAGCAAGATTTTATCATCAGCGTTTCAGTGATATTTTATTGCTTCTTTTCTTCAGCTCTCACTGAAATAAGGCAGCATTATTCAAGTTTGTTCATATGTGCTGTAACTTTTGTTCCTAATGGCTGTTCAAGAGTATTTCATGGTTAGCCAAGCAGAAATAACATGCCAAACAAGTTATATTAGTATTTTGAATTGAAATATTAGCACATTTTTATCATCAGCTTTCAGTGAAAATTTTATTGCTTTTTTCTTCAGCTCTCTCTGAAATAAGGCTAATTTTCAAGTTTGTTCAAATGTGCTGTAACTTTTTGTTCCAAAATGGCTTTCAAGAGTCTTTATGGCCTTGCCAAGCTGAACTAAGAATGCTACAGTTAGTTTATATATAGTATTTGCATTGAAATATTAAGTATTTTATCATCAGCTTTCACAGTGATAAATTTTATTGCTTCTTTCTTCAGCTCTCACTGAAATAATGGCTAATTTTCAGTTTGTTCAAATGTGCTGTAACTTTTGTTCCAAATGGTTTACAAGAGTCTTTTAGGGCTTGCCCAAGCAGAACTCAACATGCCTAACAAGTTGTCTATAGTATTTGCATTGAAAATATTAAGCACATTTTATCATCAGCTTTCAGTGAAGTTTTATTGGCTTCTTTCTTCAGCTTTTCATTGGAAATAAGGCTAATTTTCAACTTTGTTCTAAATGTGCTGTATTCTTTTGTTATAAATGGCTTTCAAGAGTCTTCATGGCTTGCCAAGCAGAACCAGCTTGCTAACAGTTGTTATATATAATATTTGCATTGGAATATTAAGCAGATTTTATATCAGCGCTTTCAGTGAAATTTTTATTGCTTCTTTTCAGCTCTCACTGAATATAAGGCAGCTTTTCAAGTTTGTTCAAAGTGCTGTAACTTTGTTCCAAATGCTTGCGAAGAGTATTTCTGGCTTGCCATAGCTGAACTCAACATGACTCAAAACATTTATATATAGTATTTGCATTGAAATATTTAATGGCAAATTTATCATCAGCTTTCAAGTGAAATTTTATTGCTTCTTTCTTCAGCTCTCACATGAAATAAAGGCTAACTTTTCAACTTTGTTCAAATGTGCTGTAACTTTGTTCTAAATGGCTTTTCTAAGAGTCTTTCATGGGCTTGCCTAAGCAGAACTCAGCATGATACAGTAGTTATTATATTGTCCTTTGCAATTGAAATATTAAGCATATTTTATCATCAGCTTTCTAGTGAACTTTTTATTGCTTCTTTCTTCAGATCTCACGGAAATAAGGCTAATTTTAAAGTTTGTTCAAATGTGCTGTAACTTTTGTTCTAATTGGCTTTCAAGAGTCTTTCATGGGCTTGCCAAGCAGAATCAAACATGCACTAAGTAGTTGTATATAGTATTTGCATTGAAATATTAATGCAGATATATCATCAGCTGTTCTGTTGAAATTTTATTGCTTTCTTTCTTCAGTCTCACTGAAATTAGGCTACTTTTTCATCTTTGTTAAATGTGACTGTAACTTTTGTTCACAAATGGTTTCTTCAAGAGTCTTTCATGGCTTGCCAAGCAGAACCTCAGCATGCTACAGTAGTTATATATAGTATTTGCATTGAAATTATTAAGCAGATTTTATCACAGCTTTCAGTAAATTTTTATTGATTCTTTTCTTCAGCAATCAATGGAAATAAGGCTAATTTTCAAGTTTGTTCATATGTTTATGCTGTAACTTTTGTTACAAATGGCTTTCAAGAGTCTTTCATGGCTTGCCAAGCAGAACTCACATGCCTAACAAGTTTATAATATAGTATTTGCATTGAATATATTAAGCAAATTTCTCATCAGTTTTCAGTGAAGTTGTATTGCTTCTTCTGACTCTCTCTCTGAAATAGGCTAATTTTCAACTTTGTTCAAATGTGCTGTAAAACTTTTGCGTTCTAAATGGACTTTAAAGAGTCTTTCATGGCTTGCCAAGCAAAAGGGAAACATGCTAATTTGTTGTATAAAAAAAATTTGCATTAAAATATTAAGCAGTTTTTATCATAAGCTTTCAGTGAAATTTTTTTATTGTTCTTTCTTCGCTCTCACTGAAAAAAGGCTACTTTTAACTTTGTTAAAATTTTTTGCTGTAACTTTTTTTCCCCAAAGGGGGGGGGGTTTAAAAGAGTCTTTTCAGGGCCCTTGCCAAGCAGAATCAGCATGCTACAGTAGTTGGTGTAAATGCTGAAAGCATTCACACCCATTGATATTCTGCGTATTTATTCTTATTTTTTATTATTCCGCCCGCTTTTCATGAAACGTCCATATCTTAAAAACATGTTCATTCCACAAACTTCCTTCAACTTACCCCTCATTTTCAGCCCATTTTCCACATGTGTGTTTTTTTTTTCAAAAATTTCAAAAAAATTAAAACTTCATAATTAATAGCAATTAAAAAAAAAATTATTTAACATTGAAGCGGATGGGGAGCAGCTTCCAAACCGCTAAAACTTCCTCTGCTTTTGAAACCCATCTCCTCCTGCATTTTTTCAGCTTTGGACTCCATTCAAACGTTAAACAATTCACTTTTAATTAAAAGCTATTAAATTCTTATTCAACTTTTTAAAATTTTAAAAACCGTCTTTGAACAAACACGTTTTATTTTTAAAACTTTTTTCAACCTTTTCTAAATTTATAAAAGGGATCGGATGGGCGGAATGTTCAGAGGGAGGGGGGTGGGGAAAAAACTGTTCCCCTGTAGAAAATGGGGGTAAAAATACACCAAAAAACCCTTTCCCCATAACTGCCTCTTTACTCCCAAAAATTTTTAAAACCCCAATTTGATAAATTTTTTCATCAAAATGTTTGGACATATTCTGCCGGGGCGCATAGATGTGATACTGAAAACAATCGGACCTACACCAAACGGAGGTTCGGGTTTTTCCCAAACTAATGGGGTTTTCCAAACCCAACCGGGCCCCCATGATAACTGAGACATGACTTTCTGGAGAAAGGCAGACTGTCCCCCACCCTTTTAAAAAGGTTTTTGGTTTTCATATTCTTCACATTACAAGGGATAATCTTCACACTGTGTCTTCATCAGATTCTTCTGGTTCTAACAATAAAATAATTTTGTCAGTTAAAAAACCGGTCGTCAGTTAGAGACAGTGGTTTGAGGTGAAATTTCGGATGAAATTTACCTTTTGAGGCCCCTAAAAGGTGAGATTTCTGCCTGATCACAGACCCTTTTTTAAGACATACACTCACCTTGGGGGGCTCACTTTTTCCCCATTAAAGGGCAATTTCACTTTTTTTCTTCTTTTTTCCCCTTTTTAGACTTTTTGGGGAGACAAAGTTGAAATGGGGTAAACACTCGCTTTTGAAGGCCCATTTACCCAAAGAAAAAAAATGTCATGTCTTTCAATAATAAAATTTTTTTCTAGAAATTTTTTAAATATTCCACATTGTTTCAATTAGAGTTCAACAATTCAAATACCGTTCCCTACTTTTGGGCTATTTCTTACTTTTTTTCCCCCTCTTCATAGTCCTTTGGCTGATTCAAAATACTTTCCCTTTTTTTAGGTGTCCTCAGCGAGCCCCCCCATCAAAGCCATTTTGTACTTTAGCTCCAAAAAAGGCTCCCCCATTCTATTTTTTTAACCATTCTGTTCATTTTTTTATATTCATTTCCCTTTGTTCTTCTTTTTAATTCAGCAGTGGGAAATTTTTTATTCAGCATCAGCTTCAGTCAGCGGCAGCATTTTACACCGCAATTTCTTCTTTAAATTTCATTTCTAGTTATATATAGTATTTTTCATTGAAAAAATTTAAGCAGATTTTATCATCAGCTTTCAAATGAAATTTTATTGCTTTTTTCTGCAGCTCTCACTGATTTAAGGCTAATTTTAAAATTTGTTCAAAAAAGCTGTAAAAAATTTTTTCTAAATGGCTTTTTAAGAGTTTTTATGGCTTGCCAAGCAGAACTCAGCATGCTACAGTAGTTGTATATAGTTTTGCATTGAAAAATTAAGCAATTTTATATCCCGTTTCAGTGAAATTTTATTCTTCTTTCTTCAGCTCTCACTGAAATAAGGCTAAATTTTCAAATTTGTTCAAATGTGCTGTAACTTTTGTTCCAAATGGTTTTTTCAAGAGTCTTTTTATGGTTGCCAAGCAGAATTTTAGCATGCTAAAAGTAGTTATATATTGTATTTGCATTGACATATTAAGCCCCTTTTTTTTTTCAGCTTTCAGTTTAAAATTTTATTTCTTCTTTCTTCAGTCTCACTGAAAAAAGGCCTTTTTTTTTTCAATTTGTTCAAAATTTTCTGTAAAATTTTGTTCCCAAAAGGCTTTAAGAGTCTTTCATGGCTTGCCCAAACCGAAATAAAATGCCAAACAAGTTTTTATTTAGTATTTGCATTGAAATATTAAGCAAAAATTTTTTTATCAGTTTTCAGTGAATTTTTTTTGCTTCTTTTTTAGCTCTCAAAAAAAATAAGGCTAAAATTTTAAAATTTGTTTTAAATGTGCTGTAATTTGGTTCTAAAGGGTTTTTAAGGTCTTTATGGCTTGCCCCAACAGAGTCAAAGGTACGTAGTTGTATTATTTTTGATTGAAAAAAATTTTTAAAAGATTTATCAAACAGTTTTTGAAAAATTTTTTTTCCTTTTTTTTCAGTTCACGAAATAAGGCACTTTTCAACTTTGTTCAAATGTTGGGGGAAATTTTGTTCCAAATGGTTTACAAAGTCTTTCAAAAGGTTTTCCCAAAAAAAAAAATAGTGTCAGTAGTTAATTTTTTTTATTTTCATGAAATATTAAAAAATTTTTTTCATCAGCTTTAAATGAAATTTTTTTGTTTTTTCTTCAGGGTTCAAAAAATAAGGCAAAATTTTTAATTTTTTTAAATGTGCTGAAATTTTTTTTCCAAATTTTTAAAGAGGCTTTTTTTGGGGTTTTAAGAGAAACCCCAAAAACCCCCAAAAAAGTTTTATAGTTTTTTTTTAAAATTAAGAAAAATTTTTTATTAAACTTTCAGTAAAAAATTTTTTTTTCTTTCTAGCTTTTACTGAAAAAAGGGGAAAATTTTTTTTTTTTTCAAATGTGGTAACTTTTTTTTAAATGGTTTCAAGGTTTTTAGGTTCCCCGCAAACTCAACTAAATTAAAATTAGTATTTGTTTTAAAAATTTTAAAAAAATTTTTTCTCGCTTTCGTAAAATTTTTTTTTCTTCTTTTTCAGTCTCATGAAAAAAGGGGCCCTTTTAACTTTTTTCAAATGTGCTGTAACTTTTGTTAAAAAGGGTTTTTAAGAGTTTTCATGGTTGCCAAACAGAATCAGCATTTTTAGTATTTTTTTTTAGTTTTGCCCTTTAATTTTAAGAAATTTTTTTCCCTTTAGTTCCCGGGGGTTTTTTTTTGCTTTCTTTTTCGCTCCCCGAAATAAGGCAATTTTTAAGTTTGTTCAAATGTGCGAAAATTTTTTTCCAAAGGTTTAAAAGGGTTTTTTTGGTTGCCAAGAGTCAAATGCCCCAAAAATTTTTATAGTATTTGTTAAAAAAATTAAGAAATTTTATATAGTTTCAGTGAAGTTTTTTTTTCTTCTTTTTAGTTTCAGAAAAAAGGGGGAAATTTTTTTAATTTTTTTAAATGTGCTGTAACTTTGTTCTAAATGGCTTTCAAGAGTCTTTCATGGTTGCCAAGCAGAATCAATGCTACATAGTTTATATAATTTTGCATTGAAATATTAAGCAATTTTATCATCAGCTTTCAGTGAATTTTATTGTTCTTTCTTCAGCTCTCACTGAATAAGGCATTTTTTCAATTTGTTCAAATGTGCTGTAACTTTTGTTCCAAATGGCTTTCAAGAGTTTTCATGGCTTGCCAAGCAAAATCACATGCAAAAAAGGTTTATTATAGTATTTGATTGAAATATTAAGCAAATTTTATCATCGCTTTCAGTGAAATTTTATTGTTCTTTCTTCAGCTCTCACTGAAATAAGGCAAAATTTTCAATTTGTTCAAATGTGCTGTAACTTTTGTTCAAATGGTTTACAAGGTTTTATTGGTTGCCAAGCAAAAACTCAATCCCAACAGTTATATATAGTATTTGATTGAAATATTAAGCAATTTTTTCATCAGCTTTCAGTGAAATTTTATTGCTTCTTTTAGCTCTCACTGAAATAAGGCTAATTTTCAAGTTTGTTCAAATGTGCTGAAATTTTTTGTTCCAAATGGTTTACAAGAGTCTTTATGGCTTGCCAAGCAGAACTCAAATCCAACAAGAAATTAAGTTTTTTGATTAAAATATTAAGCACTTTTTATCATCGCTTTCAGTGAATTTTTTTGTTTTTTCTTCGTCTTTCATAAAATAAGGCAAATTTTCAACTTTGTTCAAATGTGCTGTAATTTTTGTTCAAAATGGTTTAAAGATCTTTCTGGTTCCCCAAGCAAACTCAGCTGTTTTCAGTATTTATTTATATTTGATTGAATTTTAAGCAATTTTATCACATTTTTCCCGGGAAAAATTTTATTGCTTTCTTTTTTCAGCTCCACGAAATAAGGCAAATTTTAATTTGTTAAAATGTCTGAATTTTTTTCCCAAATGGTTTCAAGAGTTTTTTGGTTGCCAAGAAAAATCCTGAAACAAGTTTTATAGTATTTGTTGAAATATTAAGAAATTTTATCATGCTTCAGTGAATTTTATTGCTTCTTTTTTCAGAAAGGGTTTTACTCCCCAGAAAAAAACCCAAAAAATTTTAATTTATTTTATTTTTAAAATATTTTGAAAATTTTTATGCTTTCGTAAAAAAATTTTTGTTTTTTAGTTATAAAAAAGGTATTTTTCAATTTTGTTAAATTTGTTAACTTTTGTTAAAAAAAATTTTTTTAAAGGTTTTCGGTTCCCAAGCAGAACTCAACATAAAAATTTTATTTAGATTGTTTTAAAAATTTAAGAAAAATTTTACACCCTTTTCGTGAATTTTTATTGTTCTTTTTGCAGTTTCCCCTGATTTGGAATTTTCCTTTTGTTCAAAATTGTTGAACTTTTGGGGTTAAAAAAAGGGAAAGATTTTTCAGGTTCCAACAGAACTCACCCCTTGAAAAAAAAGAGTTTTTTAAAAATTTTTATTAAATTTAAGGGGATGTTTTTTTCGGTTTAGTGAATTTTAGCTTCCCTTTTTCCTCTCCAAAATGGCTTTTTTTTTGTTTAAAAAATGGCGGAATTTTGCCAAAAGGTTTACAAAGGTTTTTTCTTTTGGCTTCCCCAGAAAACTCCGCATGTACAGTTTATTAATTTTAATTTATTGAAATATTGCAAATTTTTTTTCGTTTCAGTGAAGTTTTTTCTTTTTCTGAGCTCACTGAAATGCAATTTTAAGTTTGTTAAAGTGCTGTAACTTTTTGTTTAAATGGCTTTCAAGAGTCTTGTGGGATGCAAAAATAGGACGGGTTTTTTAAAGGTATTTATGAAATTTAAGGTTTTAATGTTTTGTGAAATTTTTTTTTTTTATTATGAAAAAAATTTTTCAATTTTTTTAAAATGGGTAACTTTTTTAAATGGTTTAAAGAGTTTTTTCATGGTTCCCAAGCAAAATCAAATCAAACTTTTTATTTTATAGTATTTGATTAAAATTTAAAGCAATTTTTTATCATCAGTTTTCAGTAAAATTTTTTTTGCTTTTTTTTCAGCTCTCACGAAATAAGGCTAATTTTCAACTTTTGTTCAAATGTGCTGTAACTTTTGTTCAAATGGTTTACAAGGTCTTTTTCATGGCTTGCCAGCAAAAATAAACATGCTAAATAGTTATATATGTATTTGCATTGAATATTAAGCAATTTTATCATCAGCTTTCAGTAAAATTTTATTGCTTCTTTCTCAGTCTCATGAATAAGGCAAATTTTTCAATTTGTTCAAATGTGCTGTAACTTTTTTTCCCAAATGGTTTCAAGAGTCTTTCATGGCTTGCCAAAAGCAGAACTCAGCATGCTACAGTAGTTATATATAGTATTTGCATTGAAATATTAAGCAATTTTATCATCGCTTTCAGTGAAATTTTATTGTTTTCTTTCTTCAGCTTCATGAAATAAGGCTATTTTCAATTTGTTCAAATGTGCTTTAACTTTTGTTCAAATGGTTTCAGAGTCTTTCATGGCTGCCAAGAGAACTCACATGCAAACATAGTTATATATAGTATTTGCATTGAAATATTAAGCACATTTTATCATCAGCTTTCAGTGAAATTTTTATTGCTTCTTTTTTCAGCTTCACTGAAAAGGCTAATTTTCAATTTGTTCAAATGTGCTGTAACTTTTGTTCCAAATGGTTTACAAGAGTCTTTCATGGCTTGCCAAGCAGAACTAACATGCCAAAAGTTTTTATATAGTATTTGCATTAAAAATATTAAGAAAGTTTATATCAGCTTTCAGTGAAATTTTATTGCTTCTTTCTTCAGTTCTCACTGAAATAAGGCTAATTTCAATTTGTTCAAATGTGCTGTAACTTTTTTTCCCAAATGGCTTCAAGAGTTTTATGGCTTGCCAAGCAGAACTCAACATCCCAAAACAAGTTATATATAGTTTTTGCATTGAAATATTAAGCAAATTTTATCATCAGCTTCAGTGAATTTTATTGCTTTTTTCAGCTCTCACTAAAATAAGGTAATTTTCAACTTTGTTCAAATGTGCTGTAACTTTGGTTCAAATGGTTTCAAGAGTTTTCATGGCTTGCCAAGCAGAACTCACATGCAACAGTAGTTTTTTATATAGTTTTGATTGAAATATTAAGAAATTTTATATCAGTTTCAGTAAAATTTTATTGCTTTTTTTTCAGCTCTCATGAAATAAGGCTAATTTTCAATTTTTTCAAATGTGCTGTAACTTTTGTTCAAATGGTTTACAAGAGTTTTTCATGGCTTGCCAAGCAGAATCAGATGTACAGTATTTTATATATAGTATTTGCATTGAATTTTAAGCAAATTTTATCATCAGCTTTCAGTGAAATTTATTTGTTCTTTCTTCAGCTTCACTGAATAAGGCTAATTTTATTTGTTCAAATGTGCTGTAACTTTTGTTCCAAATGGTTTCAAGAGTCTTTCATGGCTCCCAAAGCAGAATCAACATGCAAACAAGTTATTATAGTATTTGCATTGAAATATTAAGATTTTATCATCAGTTTCAGTGAATTTTATTGCTTCTTTTTTCAGCTCTCACTAAAATAAGGTAATTTTCAACTTTGTTCAAATGTGCTGTAACTTTTGTTCTAAATGGCTTTCAAGGGTCTTTCATGGCTTGCCAAGCAGAACTAAAACATGCTACAGTAGTTATATATAGTATTTGCATTGAAATTTTTAAGCAATTTTATCATCAGCTTTCAGTGAATTTTATTGCTTCTTTCTCAGCTCTCACTGAAATAAGGCAAATTTTCAACTTTGTTCAAATGTGCTTAATTTTGTTCAAATGGTTTTCAAGAGTCTTTCATGGCTTGCAGCAGAACTCAGCATGTACAGTAGTTATATATAGTTTTTGCATTGAAATATTAAGCAAATTTTATCATCAGTTTCAGTGAATTTTATTGCTTCTTTCTTCAGCTCTCACTGAAATAAGGTATTTTCAACTTTGTTCAAATGTGCTGTAACTTTTGTTCCAAATGGTTTCAAGAGTCTTTAATGGCTTGCCAAGCAGAACTCAGATGCTACAGTAGTTTATATAGTATTTGCATTGAAATATTAAGCAATTTTATCATCAGCTTTCAGTGAAATTTTATTGCTTCTTTCTTCAGCTCTCACTGAAATAAGGCTAATTTTCAAGTTTTTTTCAAATGTGCTGTAACTTTTGGTTCAAATGCTTTCAAGAGTCTTTCATGGCTTGCCAAGCAGAACTCACATGCCAAACAAGTTATATTTTAGTATTTGCATTGAAATATTAAGCAATTTTCATCAGCTTTCAGTGAAGTTTTATTGCTTCTTTCTTCAGCTCTACTGAAATAAGGCAAAATTTTCAACTTTGTTCAAATGTGCTGTAACTTTGTTCTAAATGGCTTTCAGAGTCTTTAGGCTTGCAAGAGAACTCAGCATGCTACAGTAGTTATATATAGTATTTGCATTGAAATATTAAGCAATTTTTTAATCATCAGCTTTCAGTGAAGTTTTATTGTTCTTTCTTCAGCTTTACTGAAAAAAGGCTACTTTTAAACTTTGTTCAAATGTGCTGTAACTTTTGTTCCAAAGGTTTCAAGAGTCTTTCATGCTTGCCAAGCAGAATCAGCATGCTACGTAGTTATATATAGTATTTGCATTGAAATATTAAGCAAATTTTATCATCAGCTTTCAGTGAATTTTATTGCTTCTTTCTTCAGCTCTCACTGAAATAAGGCTATTTTCAATTTTGTTCAAATGTGCTGTAACTTTTGTTCAAATGGCTTTAAAAAAAAAAAAAAAAAAAAAAAAAAAAAAAAAAAAAAAAAAAAAAAAAAAAAAAAAAAAAAAAAAAAAAAAAAAAAAAAAAAAAAAAAAAAAAAAAAAAAAAAAAAAAAAAAAAAAAAAAAAAAAAAAAAAAAAAAAAATTTTATTAGTTTAAAGGAAAATTTTATTGCCTTTTATTAGAAAAAAAAGGGCATTTTAATTTTTCAAATGTCAAAAATTTTTTCTTTTTCAAATCTTTCATGGTTTTCCAAAAAAATTTCAAACCCCCAAAAATTTTTTATGGCTTAAATTTAAAAAATTTTTCACGTTTCAGTGAAAGTTTTAAATTTTTTTTCTTATATTTGGGCAATTTTTAAATTTTTTAAAATTTTTTTTTTGGGTTTAAAAAGGTTTAAAGGTTTTCAGGGTTTTGAACAAATTTCCCAAAGTTAAGAGTTTTAAAAGATTTGCTTTGAAATAAAAGCAATTTTATCATATTTTTCATAAAATTTAGTTTTTCTTCATTTCCCCAGAAAAAGGGTATTTTCCTTTTTAAAATTCTGTAACTATTTTAAAAATTTTAAAAGGTCTTACTTCCCAAATGCTCCAAGTGTTTTAATGTTTTTCAGAAATTTAAGCAAATTTTTATAGTTTATGAATTTTAACCCTTTTTCAGCTTCATGAAAAAAAATTTTCTTTGTTCAAAGGGGAAATTTTTGTTCAAAGGGGTTTTTTCAAAGTTTTCAGGGTTTTCCAGCCCAAGCATTAAAAAAATTTTTTAATAAAGATTTGATTAAAATATTAAGAAAAATTTTATCTCGTTTCATAAAATTTTATTGCTTCTTTTTTCAGCCCCAGAAATGGGAAAATTTTCAATTTTTTTAAATGTGTGAACTTTTGTTAAATGGTTTAAGAGTTTTTCGGGGTTCCCAAGCAAACTAAAAAATAAAGTTATTATAAAAATTTTTTTTAAAATTTAAGAATTTTTTTCTCTTTGTTTTTTTAAAGGTTTTTTCCCATTTAAAATGTTAACTTTTTTAATTGTTAAATTGGGGTTTTTTGGGAAAGGGCTTAAGAGTTTTATGGTTCCCAACAAACCCTTAATTTTTTTTAAATTTTTTATTGTTTTTAAAGCTTTTAAATATTTTTTTAAAATTTTAAGTTCTTTTTTTGTTAAAATAAGGCTTTTTTAACGTTTCAATGTCGAAATTTTTTTTAAAGGGTTTAAAGATTTTATCTTCCAGTACAGTAATGTTTTTTGATTTCTTAAAAATTTAAAAGTTTTTTCATTTCAATTGTTTTTTTGGGTTCTTTTTTGGCTTCAGAAATAAAAATTTCAAGTTTTTAAATTGTTTGAATTTTTTCAAATTTTCAAAGTTTTCATGTTGGCAAATCAACATCCAAAAATTAATAATTTAAATTGAAAATTGAATTTTTTCATTTTTCAGGTTTTATGTTTTTTAGCCCCACTGAAAAAGGGTAATTAATTTTTTTAAATTTGGAAATTTTTTAAAAGGTTTCAAGTTTTAGGGCTTCCAAGCCTAAAATTGAAAAATTTATTAAATATTTCTTAAATTTTTAACTTTTTCATATTTGGGGTTTTATTTTCTTTCTTCCCCACTAAAAAAAAGGTTTAATTTTAACTTTGTTTTAAAAGGTTAACTTTTTTTTCTAAATTTTTTTTTTTTTCAGGTTTCCAAGGGAAAATCACTGTTAATGTTTTAATTTTCCAAAAATTTTAAGCTTTTTTCATTTTTGAAAATTTTAGTTTTTTAGTTATGAAATAAGGAATTTTCATTTTTTAAATTTTTTTTTTTGTTCCAAAGGGTTTTTTAAAGGTTTTATGGCTGAAGGCCAATTTAAAAGTTTTTATTTAGAGAAAAAAAAATTTCAAATTTTATAATAGTTTTTATAAAATTTTACCCTTTTTTTTTCAGTTTATGAAATTTTTTTTTCAATTTTTAAGTTTAATTTTGTTAAATGTTTCAAAATTTTTCCATGGTTCCCAAGAGTAGCTTGCACAGATTATAAAGTATTTGATTGAAATATTAACAAATTTTATCTAGTTTCAGTAAAAGTTTTATTGTTTTTTTTCAGCCCACTGAAATAAGGAAATTTTCAATTTGTTCAAATGTCTTAATTTTGTTCTAAATGGCTTTAAGGTCTTTAGGGTTTCCAAGCAAACTCGGAAACTGATATATTATTTTTGTTTGAAATATTAAGCAATTTTATCATATTTCGGGAAAATTTTATTGTTTTTTTAGCTTATAATAAAATTTTTTTTTGGGTTAAATTTCTGTAATTTTTTTTAAAAGGGTTTAAGGTTTTTCAGGGAAACAAACCCAAACAGAAAAATTTTTTAAAATATTTTTGCTTTAAAATTTAGGAAATTTTTTTTTCCTTTTTCTATTTTTATTGATTTTCTCCTTCATGAAATAAGGTTTAATTTTGTTCAAATTTTCGACTTTTTTCCCAAATGGTTACAAAAATTTTAAATTTCCCAAAATAAACCAAAAAATTTATTAGTATTTGATTGTTTTTGCAGTTTTATATAGTTTCAGTTTTTTATTGTTTTTCTTTTAAATGGTTTTTAATTTTAAAAGGGCTGAACCCCAAAGGGTTTAAAAGTTTTCAGGGTTAAAGAAAATAATGCCCATTTTAAAATTATTGCTTTTTATTAAGAAAATTTTTTCAGCTTTCGTGAATTTTTGTTTTTCTTCACTCTCACTGAAAAAAGGAAAATTTTAATTTGTTAAATTGTTAAATTTTTGCAAATTTTTCGGTTTTCAGGTTGAAGAAAATTCCGTTAAAAATTAGTTTTATTAAAATTTCAAATTTTTTGTTAAAAGGGGTTTAGCTTTTTTCTCCCCTTCATGAAATAGGTAATTTTCAATTTTTAAATTTTACTTTTTTTAAAGGTTTTGCTTCTGCTTCCAACAAACTATTTTTCCATTTTAAATTTTGTATTTGTTAAAATTTAAAATTTTTTATATGTTTCGGAATTTTATGCTTTTTTTGCTTATAAATGGAATTTAAATTTTTTTAAAATTCGTAATTTTTTCTTTGTTTAAAAAGCTTTCAGTTAAGGCTAATGTCATTTTTAAATATTTTTGAGGGAAATTTTAAAAAAAATTTTATATAGTTTATAAAATTTTAGTTTTTTTTGCTTCATGAAATAGGGTTTTTTCATTTTTCAAAGGGTTTTAATTTTGTTCAAATGGTTTAAGGGTTTTAGGTTTTCCAAAAAACTCCATGCCAAGAAAATAGTTTTCAAAAATATTAAAAAATTTTATTTTTTAAAAAAGGAATTTTATTTTTTTTCCGTTTATTGTTGGGAAAAATTTTAATTTGTTCAAATGGTGAATTTTTGTTTAAATGGCTTTAAGGTTTTCATGGTTCCCAAGCAAACCAATGAAGTAGTTATATATATATTTGTTAAAATTAAGAATTTTTTTTTCAGCTTTATGTTTTTTTGTTTCTATTTAGCTTCATTAAAAAAGGGAAAATTTTTTAATTTTGTTAAAATTTGGCTTTAATTTTTTGGTTAAATTTTAAAAGATTTTTTAAATGGTTTAAAGGAATCATAAAAATTTTTTATAGTTTTTATTAAAATTTTAAAAAGAAATTTTCTCAGCTTTATAAGTTTTTTTTTCTTTTTCACTTCCTGAATGGTAATTTTAAAAATTTTTAAAATGGTGTAACTTTGTTCAAAATTTTAAAATTTTCAGGGTTAAGCAAAATAATGCTCGTATTTAATTTTTTTTCTTTTGAAATATTAATTTTTTTTTTCCCATTTCAGAAAATTTTTTATTGTTTTTTAGCTTATGAAAAAAGGGTTTAATTTTCATTTTTAAAAATTTGGCAAAATTTTTTTTCAAATTTTTTCAATTTTATTTTTTTTCCCCGGAAATCCCATGCAAAATTTATTAATTTTATTGAAATTTAAAAATTTTTTCAAGTTTTCAGGGGGTTTTACTTTTTCCAGCTTAAAAAAAGGGTATTTTCATTTTTCAAATTTTAATTTTTTTAAATTTTAAAAGGTCTTTTTTGCCAAAAGGGACTCAAATGAAAAATTTTATTTTGTTAAAAATTTTAAAAAATTTTTATTTAAGTTTTCGTAATTTATTTTTTTTCATTATTTATTTAAGAATTTTTTCAATTTTTAAAGTTGAATTTTGTTCAAAGGGTTTCAAGATTTTATTTGCCCAAAAATAATGAAACAAGTTTAAAGTTTTTGCTTGAAAAATTAAGAATTTTTATCATCGCTTTTAAAATTTAAGCTTTTTCTTAGCTTTTAAAATTTTTTTTTAAAAAAACTTTTGTTAAAATTTGGGTTTTAACCCTTTTGTTAAAGGGTTTAAAATTTTTTGGTTCCAAGAGTCGCTGCAAAGTTTTTAAAGTATTTGTTTGAAAAATTTTAAGATTTTTATCAGCTTTCGTAAAATTTTTATTTGTTTTTTTCAGCTTTCCCAAAATAAGGCTTTTTTTTAATTTGTTAAAAGTCTGTAACTTTTGTTCAAATTTTTTACAAGTCTTTATGTTGAAGAAACAAATGCAAACAAGTTTTTAAATAGTATTTGATTGAAATATTAAGCAATTTTATCACCCTTTCAGTAAAATTTTATTGTTCTTTTTCAGCCCCAGAATAAAAATTTTTTTCAATTTTTTAAATTGTTAAATTTTTTGGGTTTTTAAAAATGGTTTAAGTTTTTTCATGGTTCCAA
Organism: Ammodytes dubius; assembly: GCA_026122265.1. Taxonomy (NCBI): domain Eukaryota; kingdom Metazoa; phylum Chordata; class Actinopteri; order Uranoscopiformes; family Ammodytidae; genus Ammodytes; species Ammodytes dubius. The sequence goes on along the minus strand of JAOPFK010000267.1, from coordinate 2,415 downwards.
CGAACTAAAAATGCTAATATTAAATTGTATTTGCATTAAAAATTTTTGTTTTTAAAATTCATTTTTGAAAATTTTATTGTTCCCTTTTTCCTTAATGAAAATGGCAAATTTTAAAATTTTGTTCAAATTGTTTAAATTTTTTTTAAATTTTTTTTAAAAAAATTTAGGAAAAATCACAGCTCGTATTTATTGTTTTCTTAACTTTTAAAAATTTATTACTTTGGGAAAATTTTTTCTTTTTCCCAGTTCCCCAAAAAAGGGTTTTTTTCAATTTGCAAAGTGCTGAACTTTTTAAATTTTTTCAAAAATTTTTGGCTTAAAAATTTAAAATGCACAAGTTTTTTTGTTTTGATTAATATTACAATTTTTCATATTTTTTGTAAGTTTTAGTTCTTTCTAGTTAGAAAAAAAGGGCCAAATTTTAACTTTGTTAATTTTAAAATTTTTGTTTAAAGGGTTTTAAGGTCTTTCTGCTTCCAACGAATAACATCAAACTTTTTTTTAAAATTTTTATTGAAATTTGCAAATTTTTATTTTTTCCCAGGAAATTTTTTTGTTTCTTTTTATTAGAAATAGGAATTTTTAATTTTAAAATTCTGAAAATTTTGTTTTTTGGTTTAGTTTTCATTTTTCCAAGAAAATCTGCCCTTTTTTAAATGTTTTCAGAAAATTAAAAAATTTTACATCATTTTAAATTTTTTTTTTTTTATTATTAAAAGGGCAATTTTAAATTTTTTCAAATTTTTGTTTTTTTGTTAAAAAAGGTTTCAAATTTTAAAGGTTGAACCTCAATGCCCAAGTTTTAAGTTTTCAGAAATAAAGAGTTTTTATATTTCATAAAAATTTAGCTTTTTTCTTCAGCCCCATAAAATAAGGGCTTTTTCAAGTTTGTCAAAATTTGTTTTTAACTTTTTTCCCAAAGGGTTTACAAGAGTTTTTTAGGGCTTGCCAACAAATAAACATGCCAAAAATTTAAATTTTGTATTTGTTTAAAATATTAAGCATTTTACATCAGCTTTCAGGAAAAGTTTTTTTGGGTTTTTTCTTCGCTTTTCACGAAATAGGTAATTTTAATTTTTTTTAAAATGTGCTGAAAATTTTTTTTTAAAATGGCTTTCAAATTTTTCGGGCTTCCCAAGCAAATCCCCTGTACGTTTTTTATAAATTTTTTTGATTAAATTTAACAATTTTATAATTTTTTGTTTTTTTTTGCTTCTTTTAGCTAATAAATGGCAATTTTAATTTGTTAAAGGGTTTAAAAATTTTTTTTTAAAGGTTTCAATTTTACTGCCAACAGAACTCCATGAAAAATTAAAATTTTTTTTCATTGAAAATTAAGCTTTTTTCAGCTTTATGAATTTTTATTGTTTTTAGCTTTAAATAGGTAATTTTAATTTGTTAAAAGGCTTTTTTTTGCCAAATTTTAAGTTTTATTTGAAAAAAACTCACATGAAAAAGTTTTATGTTTTTGCAAAAATTTAAGCAAATTTAATTTTCATTTCGTAATTTTTTCTTCTTTCGATTTTTGGGTTTAAGGCTAATTTTCAATTTGAAAATTTTGGGAAATTTGTTAAATTTTAAGAGTTTTCAGGTTCCCCAAAAAAGCTCTCTTAGTTTAAATAGTATTTCATTGAAATTGCAAATTTTCCCAAGTTTAAAGAAAATTTATGTTTTTTTCCAGTCCCTGAAAAGGAAATTTTAATTTTTTAAAAGTTTTAAATTTTTTAAAATGGTTTCAAGATTTTATTTTTTCCAAGCAGAATAGATCTAAAAGTGTTAATTGTTTTGTTAAATTTAAAATTTTTATGTTTCAAAAATTTTTAGTTTTTCTAGTTAGAAAAAAAGGCAATTTTCTTTTTTTTCTGTGGTTTTTTTCCCAAAATTTTTCAGGTTTTAGGTTTCAAGCGGTCAAATCCCAAAATTTTTTAAAAATTTTTGGTTTAAATTTAAAAAATTTTTAACAGTTTCATGGTTTTTAGTTTTTCTAGTTCATGAAAAAAAGGGCAATTTTCAATTTTTAAAAGGGTTTAAAATTTTTTCTAAAGGTTTCAAAGTTTTTCATGGTTCAAGCTAACTGCTGTTTACAGAGTTTTATGTTTTGCAAAAAATTTTAAAAGAAAATTTTATCTAGCATAAATTTTTTTGCTTTTTTTCAGCTTTCCTGAAAAAAGGTTTTTTAAAAATTTTTGTTAAATGGCTGAAATTTTGTTAAAGGGGTTTAAAGGTTTTTTTTGCCAAGCGAAAGCATTTAAGGTTTTATAGTATTTGCATTGAAATTTTAAAGCAATTTTTCACAGTTTAGTGAATTTTATTGCTTCTTTTCGTTCAGAAAAAAGGCAAATTTTTTCAATTTGTTAAAATGTGCTGTAACTTTTGTTAAAAGGGTTTTAAGAGTCTTTTTTCCCAAACCCTCAG
>JAOPFK010000266.1:0-31805 GCA_026122265.1 Ammodytes dubius | reverse complement strand
TCATTTTCTATTTCCCACTATCTCTGGCACAAAGCCAGTATGTGAAGCTGTTGTGTGTTTGTATTGGTGTCTGTTTTTTTTCACACAGGAGGATCCAGGGCTTTATCACACTTCCTGTGTACTTCCTTTGTTGTCCCTCAAATCCTCTTATTCTTCAGTTTCAAAGGAGTGAGCTCTGTGAAGTCAATGATGCTGCTGCTTGTTTGTACTAACATCACTGCTGCCTCCTCTTAAATAAAGCCTCCATACAGCATAGTTCATAACAGCATATACACACGGCACGGAACAAGCACAGATAGCGACTAGTGACCACTGTATAAGTTATCTCTAAATACACACGATGGATGAACCCTGACCAATGTATATGAAGGAAACCAACTTGAGTTGACAGCGATGCTTGACACAGTTACTGTTCGTTTGATTGACAACCACACCAGGTGATGGTCTCGTGTATTGTAAACTTGAGCAATAGACTTTGCAGTGCAACTTCCAACATCATAATCTGATTATTAGGAGTGTTATTATGAACTCAAAAACTGTGTCTGTCGGTCTTTGAACTGAAAGGTCAAGTCCAACAGACTATGATTTGTGACTCCTGGATTGTCTTCAGTGGCACAAATGACACCTTTTATAATATTATTGGGTCATGGAGTCCAGTGATCTCACATAACCAAATAGTGTCAACATGAACAAGATAATTATAATTTTCACACATACCTGCACATACATGTAACACATAGGAAGGTAGAATTAAAAAGTAATTGAAGTACTTCATTATTATGCAAACAGACTCATGTCTATTACATGCAGTTTGTCTTTTGCACTTATACCCTGTTTTAGGCCTACTTGAAATTATAATAAAAACAATGCAGTCATGGATTGTCTATTATCTTATTCTGTATAAAAATTGTTGAAAAAATATTATTGTGAACTCAGAATCATGAATCGTTAGTTGAGTGAATCGTTACATCCCTAGTCAAGACGCAAACATCAGTCGCTCTCTGCTACTATATCCACGTCCATACTGAACACAATGGGACGGACCGGTAAATGGTAAATGGACTTATATAGCGCTTTATCTCCGTTGTTCACAGACCCAAAGCGCTTTACATTGTTTTGTACAAATTCACCCATTCACACACACATTCATACACCGATAGTAGCTGCTACCACGCAGGGTAAGCTTAGCACTAGGGTGCTAAGTTAACTAAGCTAACTATCGGGAGCAATTTGGGGTTCAGTGTCTTGCCCAGGGACACTTCGACATGTGGCGGGGAGACGGGGGATCGAACCTCCGACCCTGCACACCAGAGGCGAACTCCCTACCACTTCGCCACTGCTGCCCCACTACCTATGAGAGTCCCACAATCATACTGAATGAGTAAAACATGTATCCATCACCTAAAATAAAAAGTGTATTGTGTATGCTCACCGTCACTGCAAATGAGGGAAACTCCAGTGTCTTTCGAGTGAAAATAGAGGATATTGATTGATTGATTGAGTGATTGATTGATTGATATGTTAAACTTGAGTATCCTACAATGACTGTCTCCTGACGTAGCTATTACACATTTCACTGTGAGACAGGGTTGCTCCTACAATGGAGTGAAACACCACACACTGCAGCTAGAGACACACACTCACTTCAGCCTCGAGGAAAACAGACTTTAAAGGTCTCATATTATACACTTTTCTGTCAATATTATATGGTCTTAGAGGTCCCTAATACGTTTTTATTTAGTTGTTTGCTGAAAACACCGTTCAGATCATTCATTGTAGTATGCCTCTATACCCTGATTTTCGGCTAATCTCACGATGGCCTATTTTTGAAACCGAGCTGCAGCTCCCCTCGTTTTATATACAATTTATGAGCTCCCCTCGCCCCTGTCCGGAAGCAAAGCCATTGGCCTTGCCCTCTGTCCATAGGTCCACCGTCTTTGCCGTGCCTGTTACCACGGTTAGGTTTACCCGTGAGAAGAACCATGTCTAGTGCTAGTAACGTAGGTAGCTCAGCCGCACTTTGAACAGTTTGACAGGACCGATCCTTGTCTGCATGAAAGACTATGTTCATACAGATGCACTGCCAGCCACAAGCTAATGGACACGGCATGGTTACAATCAAAATGCAGCAAAAGATGGAGGCTACTGCGAAGCTACTCGGGAGCTAACGGTTAAAAATAACACTTACATCAGTGAAAACATTAGTTTCAAAGTTTGACTTCTACACTATTAGCTTCCAATGTTTTGTCTTGCTAAAACCATAGATAGTAAATAATATGGATGTAGCATCCGGGTTGACCTCAGTTATTCACATGGCATCCAATAATCCTGGTTTGTGCGCGTCGCCATCTTGTGAGATTTTTACTCCGCCTCACTCTTCTTGCCGAAAAGGGGAATCGACGTCACGTCGGGGGGAGGGAGATAGCTGACGTATACCTCCGAGGCAAAGTGAGGGACAACGGGCGGAGAGCTGTCACTCAAGAGATTGAGCCAATACATTTTAACCTCCAAAAGAATAAAAACTAGCGTGGGCCAAAACAATTCACCCCCTCTAGTGTTGTCATGGAGATATGACCTAAACATACATACTAAAATGGTTTTGTGGCCCAGGCTGTAAATAGGTTTAATAAGACTTTGAAAATCTAACAAGTGAGTCAAAGAAAAACTGCTTGTCTTGGCGCCACCCCAGTGGCACTTTCTGGTTAATACAGTTGTAGGTCACTTCCTTATTGGATGCTGGTAAAAATCGCTGAGGTTGGGGCTTGGCTAAAACGAGGCATTGTCATACTGCGGTGGGGAATATAAATATGTTATTATGAGCAGAAGATCGATGCTTTTCCCGAAGCTAGCTCGGGAGCTAGCGGCTAAAAATATCACTAAAATCAGTGAACACATTAGCTTAAAAGTTTGATTTCTACACTATTAGCTTCCAGTGCTTTGTCTTGCAAAAAATGAGGCATTGCCAGACTGCTGTGGGGAATATAAAAAGGTTATTATGAGCAAAATATCGATGCTTTTCCCGAAGCTAGCTTGGGAGCTAGCGGCTAAAAATATCACTAAAATCAGTGAAAACATTTGCTTCAAAGTTTGATTTCTACACTATTAGCTTCCAGTGCTTTTGTCTACAGGAATAGCTTCCCACCCTTTGTGATGTTAAAAACAAGGCATTATTAGACTGCAATGGGAAAGCTACATTAAGTTAGTGTAATAGGAGCAAAAGCGGGATGCTACCGCGTAGCTACATGGGCGCTAACGGCTAAAAATAACACTCAGACGATTTAAAACCAGTGAAAACATTAGTTTCAAAGTTTGATTTCTACAGGAATATCTTCCCATCCTTTGTCATGTTAAAAACGAGGCATTATTAGACTGCAATGGGAAAGCTAAGTTAGTGTAATAGGAGCAAAAGCTGGATGCTACTCCCGAAGCTACATGCTGCACTAGGTAAATAACAGGTTAACAACCATTGAGGAGATTACTTTTAGTTTCACCGATGGAATTACTACACAAGTAGCTCCCTAAGCTTTGTCTCGTTATAAACGCGGCATTATTAAGACTGCTGTGATTAAGATAAATTAGTATATTATGAGCAAAATGCTTCTGTGTTGGTTTATGCAACACCCTGCATGCCGGCTGTACTACGGGCATCTTGTCGCTTAGAGGGCAAAACAATATGGCTGTCGCTCGGAATATTTTCCAGAGGATCTCGGGGTGTGGACCAATAAGAAATGGGGGGGGGAGTTATCATAGACTCCTGCACAGTGGAAGTTTCTTGTTACTAATGTGGGGGGAGGTGGCTTCTCTCGCTATGACGACATAGCGAGAGATATATATACTCCGTTCAATCCTGAACGGAGTATATTGGGGGGAGGGGGGGAGGTTTTCAGAAAGAGGGAGGGTGAGAAAAGGAGAAAGTTTTTTGTTATACTTTGGCAGTCTCTAGGCACACCGTGGACCCATAGTTATGTTAAAAAAAAAATTGGAAAAGTGCATTTTGCATAATATGGGAGCTTTAAGTTTCAGTAAGGAGCGCAATACAGATACCGCAAATGTGGCATTGGTGCACCTCACATTAGTGCAACATAACCCACTGTAAATAACTGAACTGTCATATTATCTGATACATCTTTTGAGCAGATCAGTAATTGTTAGTCATTAAAATGGAAGTGTGGGAGAGGGTGTCATTTTTCAGCCGTAATAGCTCAAGGGTCTACCACATCTAACAGCTACTACACATTTCTAAGACTCATTAAGGAAGACGTGATGAGATTAAGGATCTAACCGAAAACAGACAATCATTCCTCCCCTCGCTGTCTCCCTGTCTCTGTGTGAACTCAAGAAGCAAACTAATCACCCATTAAAACTACAAAGGTAAATTTATCCTAATTAATTTGATGAATTCTATAGAAAAGGGAAAACGATGCTCTGTGATGAACAGTGCAATACCAGACTACAAGTTTTCAACATAAAAGAGCCTCATCCTATCAACAGCAGAGGTCAGAACTATTACACCATGCACTGTCAAATCAACTGCCATTAGAATGCAAATGTGTTCATATTCCTGAACACACCCTCACTTCCATCATATCTACTATTAAAACATACAAAAAGAAAACTGAAAAAAATGCTAAACAAACAGACCAATACATCTGCATTTAACTGACTTCCAGTCTGTTCTCAGCTGCCCTGAGCTGAACTCCCAGTTTTTCAGAAATAGTCACTTCTCAGCATTTTTTTTTTGTTCTGAGAGATATGACTCCATTGTAGAGTGACAGTAAATATAAACTCCAGAGGATGCAGGGGAGAAATAAAAGTGTCTGTGTCTGTTTGTCTGTGTGACTCATGAGTGAAAAGTTAGAGGGGCTCTCTCCTTGCCAGTGGGACTGCTGAGTTCAAGATATAAATCATATTACCATGGAGAAATATTATATAATGTATGTTTAACATTAAAGAGACAGATAAGATCAAACACTGCAACTTTGATTGAAAAAAAGCTACCTAAACAATTGTAGCTGACATACAGTGAGAAAACACTATGGCCTCCTTTTTTAATTGTTCTACTGTATGGTGTTCCAGAGATTACACATTCATGTTTTTTTTAACCTAACTATCGACTTTCACACAAGGCAAGGTGGGTTAAGTGTCTTGCCCAAGGACACAACAACCATGACACAGGTGGCAGGGCAGGGATCGAACCTCCAACCCTTTGATCATCGGCCGACCCGCTCTACCAACTGAGCCACAGTCGCCCCAAAATGGTTGATGGTAGTAGCTAGTGATGCTGAATGAAGAAATAAATTGCAGGGTGAACAATACTGATATATATATATATATATATATATATATATATTATATATATATATATATATATATATATATATATAATAATATGTATATATACAAACTGTCATTTTGTGGAGGGAGACTATATAGAGCACTGGAGCACATCTTGGGAACTGATAAGTTAAAAGAAAGACAGGTGACAGGTGATCAATAATCCATGTGTAAGAGAAGGTAAGTACAGGTTTAGACATGGGAAGTGTGAGGCTGAGCTGCTTTTATCAAACCTGTCAATACTAAAGCACAACGTGTCAAACTGAGGATCCAGTCTGTCTCAGGCAGAGTGATGAAACAAAAGAGAAACACAAGTAACTGTGTGTGTGTGTGTGTGTGTGTGTGTGTGTGTGTGTGTGTGTGTGAGCGAGAGAGAGAGAGAGAGAGAGAGAGAGAGAGAGAGAGAGAGAGAGAGGAGAGAGAGAGAGAGAGAGAGGAGAGACAGAGAGACAGAGAGACAGAGAGACAGATAGAGCTAAGGGTGTAGAGATTGTACATCTACCTCTGTTTGTACCATATACTGTATCTTGAAGTTGCTTTAGACGTTTGTCTAAAAGCTGTATTTGTTTGTGAGACAAAAATCTTATTTTGAAACTGGAACTGGGACTAACAGAAGGACTCAAACTCTTGATTTGAATTTGATCCAAGCACGGCAACAATAATGTCCATATAAAGTGAACTGAACTACAGTCCAGATGGATGGAGCTGTATACTGGTCATTCTGCTTTACTGCTGTGGTCATACATATTTGCTCTTGTGAATCAGCACCATGGACAGAGACAGTGCAGTACCAGAGCACATTCATTGGTTCACTACTTCAAAAGGATAACTGTGCATGATCCATACAAGTCCCATCCATGTGTAACAATGCACAGCATGTTACCCATGTTATCGTCCCTGTATGAACTGGAGTCACTAGAGCACAATCAACTGATGATCTGAGCTCAATACAGTTTCTACATCAAGTTTCAGACCCAAAACACTGTTACAACACTGATCACACTCCTGTATCATTAACAAGCTGTTAGCCCTCCTCAACCTTTTCTAAACATATTTCCCAGAGGCAGGATGGTATGTTGGTATTATACAGTTTATGGTAACAACCCACACTATGGCTGATTAACAGTGAGAGGAATTAATATGAACCAATTAATTTTCACTCTGAAGAGAATGTATAAGTCAAAATGCTTGAAGCTTTGGATGAAGAGAAGAGTTACAATTGTACAAAATCACAGTGATTGATAACTATCCACATTGCAGGGTGAAGTCACGATTCAGTCAGCGTTCACTTCATTCATGGCTTGTGCTATACATCTGGTAAAGGTTTGGAGAGAAGTACAGATCGTACTCTGAAGTGAAATGTCCCCTTCCATCACAGCTGTGATCCAGACTGTAGCAGTGTGAGTGTCTGCAGAGGCCTCCAGGCAGACACACGTTGGCCAGTAGAAAGTGATCTGAAGTGTGAGCTGACAGTGAACACTGACTGAGAGGAGAGTGTCAGCAGCAGCAGCAGAGCCATTCCTCAGAGCAAGTGTCTGAAGACTGACGGCTGTAGATCAAACACTCAGACACCTTTAAAGGGGACAGCCGTGCCCTTGTGTTTTATGAGCGCCAAGGTTTCAAAGAGGATGAGGCAGATAAGAGACTGAAGATGAGATAAGCAGCACAGGGAAGACAAAAAGACAAATAATATGACATAAGCCCATAAGATACAAGTTTTAAACAGACACATACAATTAATGGATGAGTGAAGTATTAGAAAATGATAAAAGGAAAACAATCTTAAAAATGTACTCTATATGGAAATGATTGAATTGAGAATGTAGCCCCGTCATCTTATTTTGTCGTGGCATTACCCATTTATAATGTACTTTAACTCCCAAACAATAATCTGTTCAAATGAAGTAGCAACCATGTGGTCATCAGTCTGCTAATGTAATGTTAGGATCTGCTGCATTATCTGCATAACCAGCCCATTAAAACATTAGATCAACAACACAGTGATTAACACTGAAGAACATGTCTGTCACTGAGGGGACATTCACATGAGGCTGTGTTCTTTATTCTGTCTGAGGACTGCAGCGTACTAGTCCACATAAAATACACTTCATCTGCTGTCCTCAGTTTAGACCATGCTTCTCCAAAGATACCTCAGGGCACAACATTGAGGCTGCATGCTTCCCTAATGGAGGTCAAAGCCAATCTGATTTCTATTAGCAGGTGCTTTAATGTTGATCTCCTCCATTATGAAAGGTCATCAGTTCACCATCTGCTGTGTGGCTTTAGACTTTATTGTCTCCAAGGGGAAATTATTTTTCACTTCACAGTACAGTTATGGACTACAGTTTGGATCAGCTCATCAGACGTGTTGAGATGTAACAGGGTCAGACAGATGTGGAGACATGCAGGATAACAACATTTCTGAACCAAGAGAAGTAGCTGGACTGAAGTCAGGGAAACGGCTGTGGAGTGAAATACTAACGCTAACTCATAAACGTCTGTGCAGGCTTGGAGTTAGTAAATATAATCACACACAATAAAATAATTATTGTAAAACACTGATGAGAGCATGTCATATTCAACAATTTGGTTTAGACCTTTCTCAACTATAAGTGAATATCTTCTTGTTATGTCACAATTAACTTGTGGTGTCAAATCCTCACAGAGTATGAGATATATGTGTCTCAGATACGTTTTTATATCTCCTGAAAAGTGTGAGCAGAGCTCAGCTAGTTAGCAGTGAAGGCTAATGCACATCTCATCTGTCATGGATTAAGACAGTAGCAAGCTGCTAAAGGCGAAATCTTAACTAAGTAAGAATAATCCAGACAAGGAAATACACATTCATTATACAGCACAGTGTAAATACTATATCATTGGAGATTTGTTATCATCAGGTTAATCAGTACAGAGCCTCAGTGAAAAGTCTCTTTGTACGACTGACGTACCAAATACACGGACTCACACAGAGAAAGCCGAGAGGACACAAACACTCTCTGTGTCGGTGACCTTGAGATCTGGAGGACCATGAAATCAAATTGAATTGAAATGATGTCTCAGTGAGAGAGACATTTTGTCAGCGTATTGAACTGTGTAAGAGGTTCTTGTTGTTGTTGCTGGACTCACACGTGTCAACAAACCAAATAGAAATTGGATTTGTGTGAGTGCGTTTTATTCTACACAGAGAGGGTCAGAGTTCATTCATGTTGACCATTCGTCACGAGTGAGAGAAAACATATAGGGGCCTTTCAGTACAAAATATTGTATTGTTGTATGGTCATGTTTAGAGAGGAGAGTTTCAATGGTGTTGGGGTCGAAACAAGGTTTTCTAGTTTTTACTGAATTTTCCACTTTATCTTTGTCTGAAATGATTTCTCTCAAAATCCACAATAAAACACAGAGTCCATTAATATTTTTGTATTTTCAATGTTAAGCAGACTGACTGTTATCCAGCAGTTCTTCATTGATATCATCCAGACCTTGTATGCAAGTATTGGTTGTTTGATGGTTCATATTAAATAGCAATGAAGCTTTAGTGAGTAGCTTATCTCTATGATATAATATGGATTAAGAAGAAACCTCAGACCACGGAAGGACTGAACCACAGTGAAGCATCTGGTACATTTATTGATGGCACATCATGAAGAGATTTTAGAAGCCCAACGTATTGGCATATTCCCACCAAACCATTCTTACAGCAGCATTGCCTCTTCTTAATGTACATCACAAGCTCTCACACTTACACGCCCCACTGCTCATCAACTCATTAATGAGATTGTAGAGTATGCATGGTAATAGTGATTTTACTATTATATGATTAACCACAGAACCCCAATACAAACAGGATTCAAGCATGTCTGTATGATGCTCTCTAACATGTTCACATATTCAACATAGGCATGATGAGCATCTTACTGCTGGAACAACACATCCATCTAAACAGCAGGAATGCACCGGTACGTTGGTACTTTTAAAACAGATTCAAAGCATTGCATGAGGAGTGATGGATGACATCATTCAGTCTCTGAGAGGTTATTATTCATTTAAAACAGTTAAATACATAAAACCCAAAAGAACCCCGGAGAGGAAAAGAGATGAAGCCGGCCAAATTGAAAAGTGTTCTCACTGCATGCCCCCATTGCTTCATTTATTCATTCTTAACTCCTTTTTTCTCTGTTGCCTTTCTTAACGTTTCAATGTATTCGTCTTTGCATTTCACTCCCTATCCAACCTCTCTCCCTCCCATCATCTTTTCATCAGGTCTGAAACTACAATTTCCCCCAATGTTGTTTATCCAGGGCCATTCAGTCTCCAGATGCCAAGCTGTTGTTCAAATCCATATCAACCCCTTCCTCATCTTTTATGTATGTCCTCTTCCATTCTTTCACTTATTTCCAACTTATTGTCTGACTGATAAGGAAAAATAGAGTCATCTACTCTGAGAAAGTGAGAGAGAGAACAGAGTTTCTGTGACTAACTCCTCTGAATGTGATTAGTGTTTGGAAAGGGAAACATTGCTCTGGTAGCTGGGGCTCTGGACTGGAACAAGATGAAGAGAAGTGGTCATGACAGTGAGTCCATAGCTACAGTGATGTGTTTTTATGGCCAACAAATGCAATTGTGTCCAATGAAATGTAAATGAATATAAAACTATTTGCAAATTAGATGCATTTTTTTTGTACCATGGTTATATTTTATAATATGTACTTTCAATATGCAGTCTACCAGCTAAATGTCTTCATGTCACAACCCTTACTAGATCAAAGCAGCAGACTTCATTCTATTGCCTCACATCCATGTATGTAGCTCACAGCTGCTAAGTTTCAGTTTAACTGAAGACTCGGCTGGACACAACATGTGGCAAACATCAGCCCTATACATATTCATAAATCTGGTATATTGTCTATGCATGGACTAGTCTGTGTTACCCAGAGAGTTACCACACTGCTTACAAATAAGATATCATTTATATCAGGCACATAGACGTATACGGAATCACAGAACAAATCCCATTTCCATTCTACTGATTCCTGAGTGTGTGTGTTGTGTTTATCTGGTGAATTACCATATAAATAACTGCTGCTGCTTATCACACTTTGTGTAAGACGCCAGAACAGAGTGACAGAGATAGAGAAGAACTGTGTGAGAGACACCTTGCTTTGATCCTGTTGATAAAACCGGACCATCTCATATACAGTCCCCTCCATAAGTATCGGAACAGTGAGGCCAATTCCTTTATTTTTGCTGTAGACTGGAAACATTTGGGTTTTACACCAAAAGATGAATATGAGACAATAGCTCAACATTTCAGCTTTCATTTCCAGGTATTCACATCTGGATCCGATACACAACTGAGAAGATATCATTATTTGTAAAGGAACACCACCTTTTTAGGCGAGCAGAAGTATTGGAACAGATAGACTTTAAATAAATTAAAGTGAATAAAACATACTATTTTGTCGCAAATCCTTTGCTTGCAATAACCGCATCAAGCCTGTGACTCATTGCCATCACAAAACTTTTGCATTCTTCATTTGTGATGCTTTTCCAGGCTTTCAACGCAGCCTCATTCAGTTGTTGTTTGTGTTAGGGGGTTACTCTCTTAAGTCTCCTCTTTAGCAGGTACAATGCATGCTCTATAGCGTTTAAATCTGGAGATTGACTTAGCCAGTCTAAAACCTTCTACTTCTTGCCCCTGATTAACTCCTTCGTTGTGTTTTGGGTCATTATCGTGCTGCATGATGGAGGATCTTCCAATCAGTTTGGTTGCATCTTTCCTTAAATTGTCAGACAAAATGTTTCTGTAAACTTCTGAGTTCATTTTGCTGTTGCCATCATGTGTTACATCATCAATGAAGAATAATGAGCCCGTCCCAGAAGAAGCCATGCAAGCCCAAGCCATGACATTGCCTCCACCGTGTTTCACAGATGAGCCTGTATGTTTGGGATCATGAGTAGATCCTTTCTTTCTCCAAACTTTAGCCTTTCCATCACTTTGGTAAAGGTTCATCTTGACAACAACACAGTAACACATGATGGCAACAGCAAAATTAACTTAGAAGTCTACAGAAACATTCGGTCTGCCAATTTAAAGAAATATGCAACCAAACTGATTGGAAGATGCTCCATCATGCAGCAAGATAATGATCCAACAAAAACTGCAAAAACACACAAAGGAGTTCATCAGGGGCAAGAAATGGAAGGTTTTAGACTGGCCAAGTCAATCTCCAGACTTAAACGCTATAGAGCATGCATTTTACCTGCTAAAGAGGAGACCGAAGGGAGTAACCCCCAAATCAAACAGCAACTGAATGAGGCTGCGGTGAAAGCCTGGAAAAGCACCACAAAAGAAGAATGCAAACGTTTTGTGATGTCAATGGGTCACAGGCTTGATGCAGTTATTGCAAGCAAAGCATTTGCGACAAAATATTACGGTTTATTCACTTTAATTTATTTAAAGTCTATCTGTTCCAATACTTTTGCTTGCCTAAAAATGTTGTGTTCCCTTTCAAAAAATCATATCTTCTCAGTTGTGTATCAGATCCAGATGTGAATACCTGGAAATGAAAGCTGAAATGTTGAGCTATTGTCTCATATTCATATTTTGGTGTCAAACCCAAATGTTTCCAGTCTACAGCAAAAATAAAGGAATTGGCCTCACTGTTCCGATACTTATGGAGGGGACTGTAAATGTGTGTGATACCATTCATTTGTGACGGCGTTCTGACCTGCTCGGCTGTGCCTGGTTGTCTGCTGGACTCCTACATATGCTGTAAGACTGAGTCAATCGGTGTATTGTGTTAGTCCGACTGAAACTGGACCTTTAAAATGCTCGTAAATATGCTAGTCAGACATAAATTGCACAAACATCTTGACTAGACTGCATGTAAACATACTAATTGTACTACTAGCAACGTATCAAATCATATTTGGAATTGTGCACACTTGTGTTAGCAGCATCAGACCAGCATCCACATTCCAGAGCTGCCTCTCTAAGTTTCTGAGTGACTGATACAAAAACAACATGCTGTCAAACGTTCCACAACAATGCTTTGTTATCACCTGGACATCATCCCCATGAAGTTAAGCAACCAGCGAAGCAGCAACATACAGAGAGGTACAGACTTACAACTAGGGCTGCAACTAACGATTATTTTAATAATCGATTAATCGGTTGATTATTTTTTCGATTAATCGATGAATTGGATTTAAAAAAAACAGTGCAGACTGCAGTGTCAAAACCCCAGGTTATTGCTCCAATGTCCCGGAACAATTAAAAGTAATATTAAATGATAAAAAATGAATAATAAACCTAACTGGGATAACACAAAAAAAAACAGTATATAAGGGATGTACATGGTAAACCAGTCGACCGATAAGATTTTTAACCGGTAAATACTAACGGTTAAAAAATTAAATCATCTTAATTTCTCTCAGATGACAGGAGATCATTCATTTGTATGGATAGTGATACCATTTGAGACTCCTTAACGATCCAAGTCTTTATTGATATCACTATTGATACTTTTCTATTATTTTGTTGAAATAGAACTTGTATTATTATTGCTGATATGATCATAGCTCAAGATAGGACATTAAACAGGTCATAATTCCATCTTTACTATCTATTTTATATTGGTGGGAAAAATCGCCAAAATCTCAAATTTCTTTTTTTTTGTGTTGCATTTGAACACATCAATCATATTACTGAGCCGGCCTGAACACATCACAGTTGACATGTTTGCTACTTTTTTTAAGCTAACTAGCTCTATATCCCTCCGATTTTAACATGGATTTAAATACTGGATTACTATTTTTAACTGACGGGACTTTCTACACCGTTCGGTTGTGTGATTACTGCCGCTGCTTTGAATGTCTGTTGATGCGCCGATGCCGACTCTCCGAGCCCGCCTGCACAGTGCACACCGTCTGCAGCAGCAGCAGCTGACAGAGTTTTTTTGGACTAGACGGATACTGAGTTGAAGGAGTTTTTTTAACCCAAAGACAGCAAAGGTACAACACTTTTATATAGTGCAGTCCAGTGTTAGATATGACCAAAATACAAGCTGTGGCCGCTCACACTATAGCTTTCCCGCACCGCTTCACGTGCGGAAGGCTCGCTGTGGGTGTGCATGAACCTGTCGGCGGCTGGATGTAAACAGTGCCGTGCCTACAAGTGACTTATTAATCGCGCGACTCAACGAATCGATGACCAAATTCGTTGCCAACGCTTTTACTAATCGATTTTAATCGATTTTATCGATTCGTTGTTGCAGCCCTACTTACAACTCACATGCAACAAAAACCTTCGCCAATGATAGACTGAACACATTCCTCTTCCCTCAGTATCTATATGGAATTCAGTCTACAGTGTAATACACACACACATACATCAAAGCTGTGTGATGTATGTTGAACCTGTGTGTGTGTTCACATAATAATGAGGTGCTTTACATTCGGTGTGTGGGTGTGAATGTTATGTGTATGTTTCCCCACAGACTGAGCAGCTGCTTTGGAAAGCAAAACACAGCTGCTGCTGGAGACCTGAGGGAGGCTGAAGGAGCTACAGGGAGCAGAGCAGAGGATGGATCCATTTACCCAACAATGATCACATCCAAACACAGCAACACACGGTAAAAAAGACCTTCTCATTTATAACATTAACCTTGTCTTTAGGATGTTGTAAAGAGATAGAGATTCAAAAAATCTCACTCAAATTACAGACATATTACTAGAGCTAGTAGTATATTAGACCTATCTGCTAAAACTCTGTAGAGAGACTTTGTTCAGGGTCCCAGTTTTAGTGAATCTTACATGTAATAGACACTCTAATCATACAAGTGCTACCAATGTCCGTAATAAAAATGTATGGTAGAGTAGAGTCTCTACTTTTTTTATCATATTGTATCACTGTAAAATGATCTTTGTGTTGTTTTGTTCTCTCAGAGTTTAGCTGTCAGCTTCCTTTAGCAGATGAACCAGATCCATAGAAGAGCTGTCTGTGTCAGATAGTCTCAAAGAGTTATATAGCTAAGCAGCCTGAGCAGCTCAAAGGAAATTAAGTGAGTGAAGTGAGTTATGCCGACCTCAACCCAGACGATGTATAACACGATTTGACTGTCGCAGAAAAATGTTCTCCATGGTGGACTAAAATACGAGAGTCTTGCTGGAGTTGTGGCGCTCGCCCGTAATCTCGGTCGTTTGGTGTCGAGGGGGTCACCAGAGCCGATTTCAGTCAGTCTTCTTCCGTTTTTGACGTTCCGACAAACTCAGACTGGTTTGATATGATCGTGAGTCTTTAGGGTTGGCTCATGCAAATAGGGAAGTTAAATGACGTGAATGCAATGATTATGGTAGTGAAGAATTGTCCAGGACAAAGATGGTCCGGTGGTGAGAAGGTGTGTTGTTCCCCAAAGTGAACCTAACCAGTTGCATTAACCCAAGCAGTTCTCCTGTTCTTCATGGAGGTATCTGTTCAGCTCAGCAATGGTGTCATGTACTTTAGGAAATGATGTAGTGTGAGAAATCGTTCTTTGGGAAAATCAATTATTTATGTGAGCCCCTGAAGTGTGAAGATACATCTCTGTCAGGTGGAGTTACTCAGGCCTTCTACCCTCTGTCCTCAGGATGATGACCTGTTATGTCTTTCTAACTGTATCTTTCTCTGTTTTTCTTCTCAATTTATAACCCTGACAACTTTAACTATATTTATTAAAGTAATGTGAGATCTTCAAATCATCATGGGAAGAATAATAATCACACTTATGTGTACTGTAATGAATTAATGTTCACATGGATACATTGGCATTTGGTGAGATTATTGCCTCTGTGTTTAGTGGAGGCGGTGATACCTGGAGGAGGAGATTCTTCTAATGTCTCTTTCAAACTCCATTAGCCTCTAATTAACACTTAATCCAACGGCTATAGGACCTCAAACCAAATGAAGCATTTAGTGTGGCTCATTCATGTATTTACTCTATTTGACTACACAAGTATGATGGATAGAAGCATACTTAATCCATCCCGGCGCAAAATTCAAGTATACAGCAGCTCACACACTTAGCCTATTAAAAATGCAACATTTAACCTTCTATATTTATCACCATCTCAACATGTTGTAGTAAGTAAACACTACTGTTTAGAAGTACTCTGAGAGTAAGTGTTGTGCTATGGAGATATACAACTAATTCAATCATTGCTATGACAGAGAGAGAGACAATAATAATCCTAATCATATTTAACCATCACATAGTAACAACATAATAACATTTTATCATCTACGCATGGGAACTTTATGCTTTCCCCTGTCCTATAAAACGTTGGTCCCTAAAGTTATGATCAACCAATCAACACGCCCCTCAGGCATTCTGTCATTGAATAAGCGTCCCAGAAAACTAGCCCATATATTCACATGAAGCCAGGTATGTGTGAATGTGTTGGCTTGTGTGTTTGATGACTGAAACAGTGTGGGGCTACAGAACCATGATCATAAAAGGTGTGTTCCACTGAAGAGCCTGACATTAAGACCAGGGGAGGATGGAACGTTGGACCATTTCATGGACTAATTGCTCCATCAATCAAACAGCACAGAGCAGCAGAGAGAACAACTGTGAAGACACTGGACTCCATTTCAACAATCATTTGGGAACAAACACCACAGGGGTTTTCACTACGCAAAAGTGTTTGTGCTCAAGATGTGCATTATTCTTTAAGGTTCCATGATGTTTGACACAGTCTGTCAACAGACCATTAAGAGCCATTTAACGTCAGATTAAAGTGGTGTTGTCCATTGGTCTTATTAAAATGTTGGGTAAATAAATTATATTGGCTGTATACATGATATAAATCAGAGATTGCAACTAACAGTTTCTCAGGGACTACAAGAAGTCATAATCATTGTTGTGTTCAATATTCACTGTCTCCTGCCACATAACAAAGGCTGGGGACATTTTAAATAAACAGCATGATAATGAAGACACTGGGCAGATGTGATGTATTGTTGTTAAATAACATACAGTCGAATTAATCACCAACACAATGGTGTGTGTGCATTGAGTGTGTGAATATGTGTGTGTAGACTCTCTTTAATCCACACTGTATGGAGGGAAAACTAATGAGAAGACAACTTATCACAGAGGCTCACACACACTAAACACTGTTTTGTATATGAACATTATCACCACAGTGATGATCCCCTTCATTGGGAAGGATGTGTTTGGAGCTGAGGACTTTAAAGAGAATCCCTGCTGCCTCACTGTGAGTGATGAGTACAAATCTCATGTAGTAGGAGTAGTGACTGAACCACATTGGTTCATGGTCAGCATTTAAACTCCTCACTATGGGTTTAGGAGTATATCTGCCAGTCATTGTCTTCAGCTGTATACTGTACACACAATGCTCTATGAGAGAGAGACTTATTCTCAATATTCAAGGACTGTATGTGCAAAGTACATACATCCGTGCTGTGTATTATATTGTCTTTCTCTTAGTTTATTTTCGTATGTCTCATGTGACTGTAGTTTCTGCTTTCCCTCTCTGTATCTATTCTCTCTCTCTCTCTCTCTCTCTCTCTCTCTCTCTCTCTCTCTCTCATTATACTGTATCTCTCTCTCTGTCTCTGGTAATAGAGCAATGTATCAGACCTTCATTACTTTGTCTTCTGCTGCAGCTCCATCACATCTGTCACATCCATTATGCTGCGTTCAGATTGTCTTTTATAACTTGGAGCTTGGTTAAAGGCAAAAAGACAAATGAGACTCGGTCCATGTCATTAGTTTGAGGAGGAGGATCAGTGAGTGAGACGGAATGCTCAAGCATTCCGTCATGAAGAAATAAGTATTTCTTTCTGGGATGAAACAGGATTAAATATAGTGAATGGCTGAAATAACTCAAGTGCAAAGATAATAATCACCGGAAAAAAAGAGAGGAGAGCCAAGAAGAAGTGACAGGCTGTACAAAAATATTGTGTTTGGGAATACGTATTTGAAAGAAAACAATTACTTAAATGACAGCATGGTCACAATAAATGGTTTGTATTTAGCTATGACTAGCCCAGCTAGGTCAGCCTGAATGGTGAGCATAACTGGATGAATACATTTGAATACGGAATGCACATTACGTGTCAGTGTTAATTCAAATCATTTCCAGGTCAATAACAGCTCCCTGACTAAATGTGTATATTATATTTCAAAACAAATCAGCAAGGCATAACTAAAAGAAGTGAAATCACCAGTGATCTGCTGTTCTGAAATACAAAGCACATTGTTTTAAAATATGTGATTCATCAGAAACTTGGACAAAAAAATTAAACCAAAATCCTGTTTCTAAACCTGAAGGCTAATAAGGAACAGCTTAGTCCAGTCTCAAGCCTGCTGAGCACACACACAGTAATGTTTGTTAAGAGAATGAGATAATTAAGTTTACATAGGCTATATGTCAGTAACTGGAACAGTGTGTATGGAAACCACATTAACACAGACCATTACAGATTTAATCTGCATCACTATCAGTGACATAAGAACAAATACATGATAAAACAGAATGCGGAGCCAGCTGGCAATAAAAGCAGCATATAGAGTGGACACAATATGAAAATAATGTCACACCATAATTGTCACAGTCACACACACAACAATGCACGCATCATGTCTCCTCCTCTCCTGCACCATACCTCTCTTCAACTTCCTCCTTGACCCTTTATTTCTCATTCAAATATCTCATTCATTTAATCCTCATGCAAACATTGAATTTACTCAGATAGAAGTATAGATGTGTTGTCTTTTCACCCAGCATGCACTTATTGTTCCAGTTTAAACCATCAAAGCTTATATCAATGCAGTGCTGCTGGAGCCATGTGTGTATTATGGACTGAATAATAATCATGTCATCACAGTCATAGAGAGGACGGATACTTTCTGCCAAACGTAAAGAGCAGAGACTGTTTGAACTGGGATATTGACAATAAGTGGGTGCAGTCCAATTACTGAAATGCCATAAGATACACCTGGTTAACAGACCATAGGTTGACACACACACACACACACACACACACACACACACACACACACACACACACACACACACACACACACACACACACACACACACACACAACACACACACACACACACACACACACACACACACACACACACACACACACACACACACACACACACACACACACACACACACACACACACACACACACACAACAACACACACAACAAACACACACACACACAGACATTCTAATATGTAGATGCATTAGCAGCCTCTCAGTACCACAGTGCATTAGGAACACGCTCCTAAACAATTCCCAGCATGTGTCCATGTGACCATCCATCTCTACAGTCAAATCAAACATGCTGTATGAGTCTGTTTCACTGCTGAGTGTCACACATGTGAAGCAGCAACAGGCAGTGAGGTGGACTGTAGACTGTCTGCAGACACAAACCAACAACAGCAGGACACCAACCAAGATGAACAATGAACACAATGGCATGACTCACACTATAAAGCTACACACCACATGACTTACCACTGAATGAGTAGCACAGCTTCTCTATGGCTGACACTAGAGGAGGGATCCTGATAAACCTGATGCCCCTCCATTCTGACCAACCACTGACCTTTTACATTGTACAACAACATACAAGTTCCTGAACTTAAATGCATTACATTAGAGAAAATGACTCTGGGTTTGACAAGTCTGCAACCGAATACTGTCGGAAAAAAGCCTGTTATAAAACAGACGAAAGAAACATGTGTCACATCCTGAAGCTGCTCTGTACAGAGAATAATGGAACAATAGGACACTGTGAAAGCAACCATGCTGATTTTAACTGTAAGACAGACACTTTGAGACCTAATTCAACTCTGTTGGGTGTCATATCCAGTGTCACCTGATGATATCATCAATCTGAAGTCTTGATGGAATGATGTCCACATTAGGTGTTCTGTTGATATGTTCACTCAAATTGATTTTACAGTCTAAACACAACAGATTGGGCACACAGGTGGATTTTCACTCAACTTTAAAGTCCTCGCCTCTCACTGTTTGATTAATAATTCATGAGTGATGTCCAGCCTACCACGGTATATGTCAGTATTCATGAGCAAAACTACATCTGGGTTTGTTACTAATGTAGTTGTATATGGATCGGATTGTTTCTGTGACTGACGGATGGAGAATACAAAAGCCTCTTTATCCTCTTTCATGACTTACTTCCTAGAGAGTGTGAGCTAGCTCGTTCGGTAGAGTTTCACCAAGAATAGCATGGAGCCTCGCTTGTAAAGGAGATGTGGCTGTGGACTACACAGGTAGGAGCCACACTGTGTGGACTGATGAATAAAAGCTTTGTTGAACTGACCACAGTTAAATATAGATTAGATCCAGGCGCTTAGTCAGCAGCATGGACAGAGACAGTGAACCAACAGCAAAGTACACTCACTTAAAAAAGTTTTGCAGAGGCTGTTTGAGGACATCTGGAATACTGAAGATTGTTACTGCAGTTACTCATTCAGATGTAAAACTCTACTTTGTAATAATATCAATATTTCACAAAAATGAAATAACCTTTATGATATGAATATACCCTGCTGCCTGAGCACAGACCACATTCTGTGTAATTTGACATCAACATGTTCAGATAAAAATCTTGTTACAGCACACGCTCCCCTCTGGCAAATTCACTTCACCCTGAGGCGATTCAGTGTATGTCAGAGAGGGGAACAGAACAAGCAATCAATGCACTGTTCCACTGCATAACAGCTGAAACTCCTACCACAGTTTGGAGCTGAAAAGTCAACTGAAACCCACTTTCCAATTGGGTGTAAAACAGATAGATAAAACAGCTGTTTATCTGCAGCCATATGCATTATTCCCCGTATTCCCCAATACATTTGGGTTCTCCACCACAAACAACCTTTCCCTCTGTGTGGGTTGCAAATGAAAATGTAGCTTCTGGGGATGATGAATGGACAAGAGCTAGATTAGGCTGGAGTCTGTACTGTGTGTGTGTGTGGGTCCAGTATTTCATATGGAGCAGCTGTTATGATTTAGAATGCTCTTAATCAAACATGGTGAGCATTTGTTTGTTGGCCAGCAGGTTTCCATTTCCTGATTTAAAGTAGAAATACTTTACTGCTGATAGTGGAAACAATGTGTCGTTTGTACTGTGATGTGATAAATACTCTCCCGCTTTCCACTTGTTCTCTAAGGCCATTTACTAACTCATGTGTGTGTTCAGAGATGGAAATGCGTGTGTTGTGTTTGTGTTGTGTTCAGGTGCAGCTCTGGCATCGGAGAATTAGATGTCATTTCCTAGCATACAGGACATAATAAAGTTAAGTCAAACAGCGGATTGCCAGCACAGTCCACAGGGCGGGCGTTTTGGTTTTCTGATTGTGATTTCTACAATAAATAACACATAATGAAACAATACTATATATAAAAAAAATGTAACAGAAATGTAATAAGTGTTGCCTTTTCATTAAATCATGGTGTTTGTTTGCTGTCAGTGATCAAGCAGCTGCTGTGTCTCTTGTTGATTGAGAGATTGGAGGAGAGAAGACGATCGATAGACAATTAAAGCAGAATAGTGGGGTGTTGCTGTGACTGTGCCCTGTGTTCAACCGTCTGAAACGACAACAGCTTCAGAGAAACAGCCCCTGATGTGACAGAGAGACTGTCAGAAATGGACTGAAATTGGGGGCGTTCCCCCCCCCGGGCGGGGCCCAGCAGCAGACCCGGGTTCGCTTCCCACCCGCGGTCATTCTCTGCATGTCACACCCCTCTCTCCCCCATTTCACCTATGTCTCTCTGCACTATCAATAAAGCATAAAAATGCCCAAAGAATATCTTAAAAAAAAGAAATGGACTGAAATTGTATTCATATAAACGTTTTTTCAAACTTAACTATGTAAACTCTGTGGGGTTGTTGACATGGCAGCACATCAATGTTCCCAGGGCTCAGTGGGCTAATATGTCAGGGGGTTCTCATGCCCAGAGTGAAGTTTTCAATTGCTAACTCCCTGTAGACAGAAAAGCCATACTATTTAAAGGCATTCCTATCTTGTGCTACCTTCTGCATTACATGTTTTTGTTTTGTTTGAACTTTGACCTAGTTGGCCTCTGACCTTAAGTGCAACGGTCTGATAACAGCTGTAGGCTATTGACGTTGTCAGAGCGAGGCAAACTAACAGCAGCAATCTTGTTAGATAGAAAAGTAATGCTTGGCAAAATGCTAATGATAGCTTAGTGTATCATTACACTTAGTGTATCAATGTACAGTGTGTACATTCGCTATGCAGCGCTAGCCTGGCACCTACTTCCACTCATTTTTAATTTCCCTTCAGTAGTGAGTCGGGGTCCACGGTATATTTGCGGGTTTTCTCCCTGCCAACTTTTTGGCTGTCCAATCAGCGAACAGAGGGAGTGGCTGAGAACAATGATGTTGAGGTTGTGTGCCAGTTTCAGTTGAAGTCAGAAGCCAGCACATGTCAAACATCCCGACCAAACGTTAAATTGGCAAGGGTTTCTGTCTGACTTGGAGTGTTAATACTGGCAGTAAACAGGGTGCATATGCTGTCAGTCCACCCTTTGATCCCTACACACTCAAACTAAAGGTATTCTCTTACTATTGAAGCCTCCTACACTGTATTTGTCACACATTTCCTCAACCTCACCACCTGCTAGTTCTCCTTCGAGACTGTGGTGGCTTTTAAAGCGTTAACACTAGTGTTGCTGCTCTGGCTCAGCTCTGTACACACCCACAGGGGGATTGTATGGTGCTCCCAGGTACATCTTGTTATACCATTCTGGATAATATGAGAACAACTGAATCACCATGGATGTGTTCATGCATTAGACGGTTTATTGTGTGACAATGTTGAGTTCCTAGCTGATACAACTAATAGTAAATGGCAATTAGCACAGGATTCAATCACAGTGAGTTGAGCATCTGTTCCATTGAAACACTGGCATCTTGTCTGATGCGTTCAAACAAAAACCAAACAGCTTGACACCAGGGACCAAAGACAAACAAGGAGGAGGTGCAGGAATACGCCCCAAAATTCCCTACTTATTTCCATAAACAGTACAGAAAAAAAACCTTCACTGTATAAAACAACTACTGATTCTACCCATTATAATTTCTATTGAAAGTTCAGGATGTAGTAATGTGGTGAATTAACTCATTCCACTGGTTATCTACTGAGAATGATTGACAGGCTGCTGTCAGTAATCAACCAGCTGTGTGAAGTTTAAGCTGGTGTTCATGTTTCATTGGAAAGTACTTGTACTGGTACAAGCCTCTTCTATTCAAATACTGATTGCATTCTGTGCACTCTGACCAACCTATGTATATACAATACTATCTATGAATGCTTCGGTCCACACATAGAGACAATGTAGCTTGTTCAAATTATAATACGTGTTGTCCACAAACTTCCCTTTGGAGGTGTAAGTGAATGTAGGAGGACTTATTATGGACTGAGCTGATTGCACAGACACTTCACAGTCATTTCAAGCAGCAGCCAGAAGACACACACAAACTCATCAGAGGACTCTTCACCTCACTCTGACAGAGAGATGCACGCAGCCACGCACGCACACACACACACCACACACACACACACACACACACACACACACACACACACACACACACACACACACACACACACACACACACACACACACACACACACACACACACACACACACACACACACACACACACACACACACACACACTAGCATAAATCTCAGCTGCTCTCTATCCCTAAGGAGTCCATGGGGCTGAATGTAGATTAGTAATGTTGGGCTTCAAAACTGGCCCATAGAGATGCAGGTGATATTAATAAAAGGACTTCACAGTCAGGCTATTCCAGTTCACCCTCTGTACATTGTTGGGTTTTACCACTCTTGTTAACTTTTCAACAGAACTACAGCTATTTAGTCACACCTGTTAGCCTCATGGAAAACGTAATCCAGTGGTTGTTATGGCTCTATGAGGTAGCACAGAAGTCCAATGGCAGTATGGATGATAGTCACATTCAATGCAACTTTGTTCGGTCTATGTGGCCTGAAGTTTCATCTCTATTCTATATTCAGTTTATAAATAACTAAAGCTTCATTGGTTTTTAATATTCACGATACAATATTCATGTTAAGTTCACAAGGTTGGACTGTGGTAGAGTCTGATCATGATAAGACACCATGCAGGACACCATGTTGCTTTATGAGAAAGCTTCTTCTGCATGGCTGAACTGGGCAAAGAGTGTGGCTTTGGGGGACACGAGTGGGGTATGGAGGGTTCAGGGTACTGGGGTTTTTAAGTGCTCCAGTGAAACTGATGATATCCCAGGTATGTGTCTGTTTGAGGAACCATTATTTTATCTGGCAGCATGTTAAGGACACTGAAATCTAACAGACAGAGAGCCGGTTTCAGTGAAGCTGTACTAAACTAGGGCATCTCTACCACGTCTGTGTTAAAGTCTTGGAGTCAAAGTGGACTGAGTTCTTTGGTCCATTATTTTCTGATAACTGCGTGATTGGTTGATTTTAATGTAGTGAAGGTTGATTTATTATGTTGTTTCTGTTGTTGTTTGTTTTTCCTCGTCGAATGATGAGGTGACATTAATCTGTTCTTTCAAGGCAATACAGGGACTCTGAAAACCTCTCCTCTGCTCTCTCTCTCTCAAATCACAAATAACTCTCTCATCCTCTCTCTCTCTCCCTCTCGAAGTTTCATTTCGGAGCATTACAAGCGGCATCAAATAACGACAGAAGGCAGCAGTTAGGAAGGAAATAACTGCTGCGGTCAACAGCGTTGATGTTGACAACAAACGATCTCCAGCGCTCAAATGCTATAAAACAGCATATACAATTATATGTCGCCATTTCTTTACATAGATGAAATAAAAGTGGTCTGACTCAAAAATCGCCACTAAAAAAAGTGTGTTGCTGTTCTGAAATGCAACCAACCTGCGGGCATAATATAAGTGGTAGGCCGTCAGCTGCACAAGCCGACCCGGCAACGATCAGCTGTGAGAGCGCCCACTGTCCTGCTGAGCTGCTCCACTAGCAGATCGGAAAAACGTGCCGGTTAACGGTGGAAATAAATCGCTCGCTTAAGCGATCAATGACACATTAAAAGAGGAACTAACATCTAAAAAGTGCGTCAAATAAATAAAATGTTAAGTTGAATGTTGTGCTGTGTATTTTTTATCATAAAGAGCAGTGTAGGCCTACTACATATTTAATACTTAGGCTAACATTTTGAATGAATGCAGACCCCG
Organism: Ammodytes dubius; assembly: GCA_026122265.1. Taxonomy (NCBI): domain Eukaryota; kingdom Metazoa; phylum Chordata; class Actinopteri; order Uranoscopiformes; family Ammodytidae; genus Ammodytes; species Ammodytes dubius. The sequence continues at coordinate 7,166 of JAOPFK010000266.1, read as the reverse complement.
TGCCTCAGTGTCCCCCCAGTTGAAGATAACTGCCCTTACGCAGTCCCATGCAGCGCTCCTAAGTGGCCGGTGTGCGCACTATTGAATCAGTGCTCCTACTCAGTTGCACACCATAAGCTGCACAATTTTAAGTGATTAATATCTTTATTTCGGTCTGAGCAAACACTGCATTTGTATTACCTTCTAATAATTGTCCAACAAAGTCATCGGCTACAGCCTGCACTGCGAGTCCATGCTGTTTACAAACTTGCGTACTCGAGCTGAGAGCTGGCGTGGGATTTGAGCGTATCCTACACTCACGTCCATATTGATAAATGCCGAGATTTGCGTGTAAATGTACAGTACGTACACTCATTTTTCTGGTCTACGCACGGTTGATAAATGAGGGCCATTGTATCTACATTGGAGGAGGAGATATCACTCCTCTTCAGATTGGCAGTGGTGAGGTGTGACGAAGAGGCTCTGCATGTGTGTGATAACCAAACCCATGCAGCTGTTTATGTGAGAAATCAACAGTCGTTTTGGGTGTGAAAGTACATGTTATCTTTCTCACTAAAGACAGTAAGATTTAAGACATTTTATATTTCCTTCTTTATTCAAATGTGTTAATGTCTGAGGAATGTACTGTGGCAAATACTCAGCCTGAGGCCAACATAGGAAAACATTTTAAACGTGTAAATCCTTGATTTAATCTTTCTGCTGTAAAAACGGAGAACATTAAAACATTTGAACAGCAGCTGTATAGTAAAAAGTGAAAATGACACTAAAAGTTTCTTCACTCAAACACAAACTTGTTCAGTTAACCTCTGGAACTTTAACTTGAGTGGCAACACATGTTAACAGTTCCCCCTTACAAGATACATTACAACAAAACAATCACAATTGTTAAGAACGTGACTAATGAGAACAGCATGATGATCTCTTACTGATTTATTGTGAAACACACTATATCTCTGTGGTTTTGACTAAATGCATCAGCAAGGTCATTTATAATTGTGGATATTTACACAAACACCAAACAGATTGAGTACAAAACAATAAATAGATTTAGTTTTTTTCAGTCTTTTATTTCCTTGTCATTAATGATTTATACCTGGGAGACACCAGCTTACTGCAGAAACAGTCATCAGCACCATACAACTAGATAATAACTGATCATATCTGCATGTCTCTGGAGGCATTTTATATCCATTAATAAGCCCAAGAGTCTTTATTGAAAGCATTGGCACTGTCCTTCACCCCTTCAGTTTACCCATGGGCTTTATTTTATTTCTTCTTTTTCTATCAAATACTCAGAGAAGTGACAGATGAGATGAAGCTGCTGTTTACTCATTATCTGGGACTTGGATCTCACACACAGCGATCAACATGTCATTATGCACTTCATGCTTTATAACATGTTTCAGCTACACATAATGCACTTCCACTGCACATTTGTTTACTGTTGTGTGTGTGTGTGTGTGTGTGTGTGTGTGTGTGTGTGTGTGTGTGTGTGTGTGTGTGTGTGTGTGTGTGTGTGTGTGTGTGTGTGTGTGTGTGTGTGCGTGCGTGCATGTGTCCTTGCAATTGTGTGCATACAGTATATGAAGATTTGGAGGGTGGCCAGCCTGATAAGGAGCCTTTAGTGAAGCAAGCAGCTGTTGACTCACTGTGTCACTGAGGAAGAACATCATCAACACACTACTGTAGATCCCATGTATCTCTTTCCCTGGAGCACACGTTTCTAAAGACACATATTCCATGTCTGAGCGGACACAAATCTCTCACTCTGTCACTCTGTCTTTCTCTTTATCTTTCACTCACTGGTGTCCACTCTGTTAACCTCCCACAGAGGAACACACTCCTGCTACAGTGGGGAGGTTACTCACTTCTGGGGTTACACACCTTGATCCGGCCCTACTTTTTCTGTGTGGAGGCAGAGGCAATGCACAGCTTCTTCATAATAGTCTTTGTCTGAAGGGGATATTTAGGTTCAAATACTTTTTCATCATTTAACAATGTGTAATGCTGTCCATAACACACACTGAATTAACAAACATAACATACACAGACATCTCACTGGGTTACCTTTCATCATTTCTCACACATAGCTCCCTGCCTGACAGACACTGCTAGACTTTAAGACAAAAACAAACAAACAAACAAAAACGATTCAGCTTTCAAGGAAGAACCGCAAACAAACGTAACCATGTATTATTCAGTTGCAAACTGTTTCACTGTGGCACACAGCAGGGATTTTGGACAAATATGACTGTTTTTAAATCTGCCATTTTGCCTGCATCAATAAATCACACTTTGCTTTGGGTAAAATGAAAACTAAGGGAGCTCAGCCAAACATACACACATCTCATCTTTTGTTTTTCTTCTTCCATTTCCTCCATCCTCTCGAGAGAAGCTCTAACTTTTCCATCAACTAATCTCATATTTTATTTCCGTAATTTATGATCCTGTCACTTTTCAACCTTATGTTCACAGTGTTTCTCCTGTTTGTCAGTTTTGTCATGCTGCAGGCTGTTGTCACAGGGACCCTGGAAATGTCAGAGAGACATTTGGTGTCAAATGATTTGGCTTTCTTCTCTCTTGCTGTTTTGTGTTCCAAATGCATTTTTTGGTTTCACAGAATTATGAGCAAAATGTATCTTCATACATATTTATGATGAAGTTTTCAGTTTGAGGGGAGATGCTGACAGGACAGAGGTAACAAACTAAATGAAAACTTCATAATTAAAGACATTGAGCCTCACACTTTAGTCTGAGCTGCTTTGACCTCAGTCCTCATACAATGGCAGAGGGCTAACTAGAAATACCATCTGGCAGTTTTATTTCCTCACAAAGCACACAATTGCCGGATGATGAAAGTACAGTGGTGGCATGCAATGCTTTAAAGAAGAAATAACAATTTGATTTTGCCCACAAAGTGTCAGTATGATCACCTTCGCCCACCTACAACTGACCTGCGTTCTTATTTTTACTTGTCAGCAAATTCAACAAAATATTCACATGAACTATTGACTAAAACTATACTGTAGGAGAAGATAAACTATACTAAACTAGTGATACTACTATGGTTGAAGTGTTGGATTATAAACCAAGAGAAAGTCTGACAAACTGGAAAGATCTAATCGGCTCAGAGGTTCATCTCCATGAGGCTGAGACGTGTTTACAACGCCATCATAAATGTTCAAGATCAGTCTCAACTCAACCATGAACCGATACACAACATAATACACAAATGATCAAGACCAACGTCTATATATAGCAATTATCTTCATTAGCATACTGTTCAAAATATCAACCAAAGCAAACATCAGTTATAGGACTACATTGAAATGGAATATAATTAAATTCAAAACACTGTGGTTTGGAAAACCAAATTAATAAATGAAAAAAATCAAGGTAGGTTGCATTACACGTGAATTACAGTAAATGCATAAGAACTCAAAAGAGAGGGAAATTTAAACGTTAACTACACACTGTCATTTAAAGATATCCATAGTGTCTCTGTTGTATACTCTATCAGTGTTGTGATGTCAGCTCTGTCACTCACATCAGCCTGTGTCCTCTGAGCTCTTTCTCCAGATGCAGCTGGAGGAGATGCTAACCCTGTGTTCCGAATCGCATACTTTCTACTATTTAGTATGGTCGAAAAAAGTTTTAGGATGCCCCGATTCTTGTGGCCAGATTTAGGATGGTTAGAAAGACCCGGATTTCTACTACATCCGGCCAAGAGTGTTGAAAACAGCATGCTATTTGGGCTTTTCTGACCCATAATACAGTGCAAACCTGAAGTGACGTTACATCAACGGAGCCTCCATATGAATACAAACGGGGATGCGACAAACATAAAAGCAAGAGTCAAGATCAAGGCTCAGTGTTATGATGAAACAAATAAGTAAAAGTATGTCCCAATTGTATGTCTACTGTATCCTAACTAGATCATTTTTATCATCAGATGTTGTATGTAGAATAGACAAAAGGGTAAGTCATTGGGATCTGTCTATCATTTCCCAGCATCCTGTTTCAAAGACTGCCTTTATATTAATTCAGCAATCAGTCAGAGCCGCCACAACCATTGAGTGGAAGGTCTGAATGAGTCCTGACATTATGTAAATGTTCAGGTACCAGCTGCAAGTGAAACAGCCCGTCTGGAAAATTAAACACAGAATTGTTTTCATTATAAAATAATGGTTGGTATAGCTACGTTCTATGATGATGGTAATGCGACCATGGTTCAGTCATGCATTTTGAAAAGGTTCCTTTCCATATCATTGGTCACTATTCTCCAATATTCACACTGATGGATAGTGCAGAGGAAATAAAGTGAGGCCGGGCTGCTAGTGGCATTCAGCTCTTTACTGCATACACCCTATACACTCCTATTAGTGTGTCTGAGGTCAAAGGTCATTCTGCAGACCAGTAGTTCCTTTGCATGACAGATGTATATAGTTATAGAGATCACAAGAGGAATAGGATGGTCATTGGTTTAAAGTGAATAACTGAAAAGTGGTTTAATGGATTGTAAATCCAAAATAAATTCACTCTAATACATTAGTTAGTATATATTCATGGCACATCTCAGACGAGACTCTCTGCCTCAGAAAGATAATTTTTTGAAAATTACAAGTTAGAATGCAAAAATGTTCAACACTCTCTATTGATTGAACGACTGTGTTTCATATAGTCTCAATATGTCTTCAATAAATCATTTTGCAATTATTTTCAAACATGTTCACAGCCCACTCAGCACCTGCTGTGTCAATCACTGTCTAACATTCCAATGTATTCCACCTGAGTAAAACACAACAAATTCAGTACTTTGTGTCAAATAAAGATTTATGTTTATTTCCCTCAACAACAGAGTCAATTACCATATTCCCATCATCACACAAGAAGTAGAAACATAATGACTTGCAACGAGCGCAGAGCATTTACATTTTGTTTAGCAAATTGGAGTTGTCAATGCTTCCACTGAGACATCATTTCTTAGCATGCCTCTGTCTTTCTGTTGTAATTGTGACAAAAGCCGACAGAAAAACACTTTGTGCTAAATGAATTGATGAAAAGGGGGGGGGGCTTAGAGTGTGAGTGCTGAATGCACACTGATAGAACCAGCATTCAGTCTTCATCTTCCACCAGCCCAACAACCAGTCAACGTTTATCTGAGATTTACAACATCCTGAAAGAGTATGTCTATGGACAGCTATATCTGCCATGTCACAGCAAGCTGCTCCACCACACAAGGATTGGAAAACAGTGCAGTAGTAAAGCAGCAACTTTCAATCTGATCTACAGTTTTGTATAAGAAGTGTTTTGTTGAACTCCACTGAGGTCCACTATGAAAACAAATCTTTACTTAGTTTCAATAGACAATACATATGACTATGGTCAGCATCCATACATCAAGAGAAGACCATAACATCCTGCTCAGAGTAATGGGAAGACTAACAATGGATTTATACAAGTCTGTCTCTTGATGACTCAATGCTAATTTGAGTAAAGATTACAACACGTTTTTATATGGCGTCACAGACGATAGGATTCATACTCAAACGCACCACTTCAACAGAGAGAGACAAAGCTACAGGAGAGAATACTGGGAATACTGGAACACTAGGTGCTGCTGACGGCAAACCCTGGACCAGATATTTACTATAACAAAGGCTCAAAGTGAAGGGAACTTTGAATGGAGAAGTTTGCTGTTGGATAAAAACTCAAGTCAAAGTTATTGATATTTCTTGAACTCATCCATAACCAGCCAGTGTATCATCCTCTCACAGTAAGAGACCTGAGTTGGTCCTGATGCTGTCTCTCTCCTCTGCTCTGTGAGACTATCAGTCAGACTCACTCTTCTCTCTTTACACGTTCACAGCTACAGAGCAGCTGCCACTGTGTTTTATTGCTTCTTGTTTGCCTTACCCCCTGCAGCAGGAGTCAAGTCATATTTCTCTGCTGCTGCATGTCTGCAGAAACCCAGGAAATAAATGTAATGTGTCTCAGTGCTGAGAATAATGGCCTCGTATATAGCTGTAAAGATGAGATTTAACAGTAAAATCTGACCATCGGCCACATTTGCTGTGGGCATGTAAAGGAGTCAAACTAATGCCTTCATATGTATGTAGAGAGCACTGCCTCACTGAAGGCATTCACTTAACAGGATCAATATTAAAACCACATGTGATCAAAATCAGTAGCCAACATTGTCACCATTCATCAATACAATTTGCCTGCTGTGATTACTGACATCACACTGAACCACTGACAAACATCCACTTGTTTCAAAAATCCTGAACTAGCTGTAACAAACATGCTTTGTCTTTTATTCAGTCTGTCACTGAGAGTGTATACACTCAGTGCTGCTGTTGGATTAATCCTGGAACACAGCTCAACACAAATATTGACACACGCTGATCCACAAACACAAAACTGTAATTCCAGCTTTGACCAAATATAGCCTGCTTTATTTACAGAGTCACTGAGTGGACCTGTGTTGGGTCAGGGGAGGATTTAAGGAGATGTGGAGCTTCACACAGCACGGTGAAGTAGATCATTATGAGCGAGTGGATTGGAGCTCCTCGTCCCTGACACTTCCTCAGGATACAACCAAAGCCTTTATGGAAAAAGAGGCTTCTCACTTTTATCAAACTGCTAGGCTATCTGAGTGAGCAGTACAGTGTTTAGTGAAGAGAATAGTAGTGACATAAGAAAGGTGTGAGAAAAGAAAAACTGAAATTGAAGAAGACCTAAATCCAAAAACATTACAAATGTGGCATCAACAATGTCCCTGAAAGTGAAAATCAATATTCCAAAGTGACAAAAAAACAAATAACTTTGTATATCACATATACATATTTGCAAATCAAAAGGCACAGTCTAAAGGCCTTTGCACACCGGGCGCGTTTTATTCGTGCGATTAATCCATTTATTAACGAACGTATACAGAGTCAATACAAGCTTCCACACCAGCGCCGTCATTTCGCATCGCGAATTTGCGTTTTTTTTTTTTCGAACTGAGTTCGATTTTTCTGGGACGTCGCTTCTAAAGTGTGACGTGACAAAATTCACATTTCAAAACATTCGCTTTTACGTTAAGTTTATTCGCGTCGCGCCCGGTGTGCAAAGGCCTTTAAATATCCACTTTCATTTTCCATTCAGACCTGTGATTCACT
>JAOPFK010000265.1:0-10216 GCA_026122265.1 Ammodytes dubius | reverse complement strand
TTTAACCAGGGGGGGGGTTTTAAACCCAGGATCCCCGGAACTTTCATGTAAAATTTAACTGTCCTTGAAAAAGGTAAATTTGGGATTTTTTTAAAGGTCCCTCCCTGATTAAATTTTGGGAGGGGGCTTTCCTAGGGGTCCTACCCCCGGGGCTCTACGACCCTTTCGTTCTTTGGGTTATGGTTTTTTTATTTTAAAAAAAGTTCTGTATCTCCTGAACGGAAGGTCGTAGAGACTCGGGGACAACTCCAGTGTGTTCAGCGTACCGAATTATGTCTGACGGAAGTTGGTTTCAAGTCTGTAGGACGTACCGTTCTGGAGTTATAAGTGAAAACGTGTCGCCCAATAGGAATGAATGAGCGTCATTGAAAATTTTAAGTGCTGAGTCCAAAAAAAAAAAGTTCCCCAAAAAGTGTCCAGGAGCCCGAGGCTCTACGAGCTTTGTTCTTTGGTTATGAGTGTTTTATGTTAAAGTTCTGTATCTCTGAACGGAAGTCGTAAGACTCGGGACAATCCAGTGTGTCAGCGTACGAATTATGTCTGACGGAAGTTGGTTCAAGTCTGTGGAGTACGTTTGGATTATATGAAAAGTTGCCATAGAATGAATGAGCGTCATGAGTGTGAGTCAAAAAAAAAAAGTTCCCAAAAAGTGTCCGAGCACGTTCATGCGTTTGGTATGGTCTGTGGTGAGTTTTAAAAACCCTATATAAAGTGGGGGAGTTGAATTGAATGTGGAAATGTATATAGAGTTTTGGAAGTTGAATTGAGTTGGAATATGGAGTTGGAATAGGGTTAACTGTTTCCTGAGTGGATTCAACTGAGACCTTTTGACTACGAGACTGGGCTTAACACTGAGCCACCCAACTGTAGTTAGGGTTGTTAGGTTAGCTTTGATAGGGGGTTTAACCAGAGGGGTTTTAACAGATCGCCGACGTCGATCGTCAATAACTGTCCTTGAGAAGTAAAGTTGACATTTAAAGGTGCTACTAGAATTTTGGATGGGCTTCTATGGTCTACCCGAGGCTCTACGAGCTTTCGTCTTTGAGTTATGAGTGTTTTTTGTTTAAAGTTCTGTATCTCCTGAACGGAAGGTCGTAGAGACTCGGGGACAACTCCAGTGTGTTCAGCGTACCTGAATTATGTCTGACGGAAGTTGGTTTCAAGTCTGTAGGACGTACCGTTCTGGAGTTATAAGTGAAAACGTTGGCCCAATAGGAATGAATGAGCGTCATTGAAAATGTCTCTAAGTGCTGAGTCCAAAAAAAAAAAGTTCCCCCAAAAAGTGTCCAGGAGCACGTTTCATGTCGTTTGGTAATGGTCTGTGGTGAAGTTTTTTAAAAACCCTATATAAAAGGTGGAGGGAGTTGGAATTGGAATGTGGAAATGTAATATAGAGTTTTGGAATGTTGGAATGTTGGAGTTGGAATATGGAGTTGGAATAGGGTTAACCTGTTTCCCTGAGCTGGATTCGAACCTGAGACCTTTTGACTACGAGACCTGGGCTTAAACCACTGAGCCACCCAACCTGTAGGTTTAGGGTTAGGGTTAGGGTTAGGCTTATGATAAGGGGGTTTTAACCAGGAGGGGGTTTTAACCAGGATCGCCGGAACGTCGATCGTCAAATAACTGTCCTTGAGAAGGTAAAGTTGACATTTAAAGGTGCCTACTAGACTAATTTTGGGATGGGCTTTCCTATGGTCCTACCCCCGAGGCTCTACGAGCTTTCGTTCTTTGAGTTATGAGTGTTTTTATGTTTAAAAGTTCTGTATCTCCTGAACGGAAGGTCGTAGAGACTCGGGGACAACTCCAGTGTGTTCAGCGTACCTGAATTATGTTGACGGAAGTTGGTTTCAAGTCTGTAGGACGTAAGTTCATGGAGTTATAAGTGAAAACGTTCGCGCACCAAATAGGAAATGAATTGAGCGTCATTGAAATGTCTCTAGTGCTGAGTCCAAAAAAAAAAAGTTCCCCCAAAAAGTGTCCAGGAGCACGTTTCATGTCGTTTGGTAATGGTCTGTGGTGAAGTTTTTTAAAAACCCTATATAAAAGGTGGAGGGAGTTGGAATTGGAATGTGGAAATGTAATATAGAGTTTTGGAATGTTGAATGTGGAGTTGGAATATGGAGTTGGAATAGGGTTAACCTGTTTCCCTGAGCTGGATTCGAACCTGAGACCTTTTGACTACGAGACCTGGGCTTAAACCACTGAGCCACCCAACCTGTAGGTTTAGGGTTAGGGTTAGGGTTAGGCTTATGATAAGGGGGTTTTAACCAGGAGGGGGTTTTAACCAGGATCGCCGGAACGTCGATCGTCAAATAACTGTCCTTGAGAAGGTAAAGTTGACATTTAAAGGTGCCTACTAGACTAATTTTGGGATGGGCTTTCCTATGGTCCTACCCCGAGGCTCTACGAGCTTTCGTTCTTTGAGTTATGAGTGTTTTTATGTTTAAAAGTTCTGTATCTCCTGAACGGAAGGTCGTAGAGACTCGGGGACAACTCCAGTGTGTTCAGCGTACCGAATTATGTCTGACGGAAGTTGGTTTCAAGTCTGTAGGACGTACCGTTCTGGAGTTATAAGTGAAAACGTTGGCCCAATAGGAATGAATGAGCGTCATTGAAATGTCTCTAAGTGCTGAGTCCAAAAAAAAAAGTTCCCCAAAAAGTGTCCAGGAGCACGTTTCATGTCGTTTGGTAATGGTCTGTGGTGAAGTTTTTTAAAAACCCTATATAAAAGGTGGAGGGAGTTGGAATTGGAATGTGGAAATGTAATATAGAGTTTTGGAATGTGAATTTGGAGTTGGAATATGGAGTTGGAATAGGGTTAACCTGTTTCCCTGAGCTGGATTCGAACCTGAGACCTTTTGACTACGAGACCTGGGCTTAAACCACTGAGCCACCCAACCTGTAGGTTTAGGGTTAGGGTTAGGGTTAGGCTTATGATAAGGGGGTTTTAACCAGGAGGGGGTTTTAACCAGGATCGCCGGAACGTCGATCGTCAAATAACTGTCCTTGAGAAGGTAAAGTTGACATTTAAAGGTGCCTACTAGACTAATTTTGGGATGGGCTTTCCTATGGTCCTACCCCCGAGGCTCTACGAGCTTTCGTTCTTTGAGTTATGAGTGTTTTTATGTTTAAAAGTTCTGTATCTCCTGAACGGAAGGTCGTAGAGACTCGGGGACAACTCCAGTTGTGTTCAGCGTACCTGAATTATGTCTGACGGAAGTTGGTTTCAAGTCTGTAGGACGTACCGTTCTGGAGTTATAAGTGAAAACGTTGGCCCAATAGGAATGAATGAGCGTCATTGAAAATGTCTCTAAGTGCTGAGTCCAAAAAAAAAAAGTTCCCCCAAAAAGTGTCCAGGAGCACGTTTCATGTCGTTTGGTAATGGTCTGTGGTGAAGTTTTTTAAAAACCCTATATAAAAGGTGGAGGGAGTTGGAATTGGAATGTGGAAATGTAATATAGAGTTTTGGAATGTTGAATGTGGAGTTGGAATATGGAGTTGGAATAGGGTTAACCTGTTTCCCTGAGCTGGATTCGAACCTGAGACCTTTTGACTACGAGACCTGGGCTTAAACCACTGAGCCACCCAACCTGTAGGTTTAGGGTTAGGGTTAGGGTTAGGCTTATGATAAGGGGGTTTTAACCAGGAGGGGGTTTTAACCAGGATCGCCGGAACGTTCGATCGTCAAATAACTGTCCTTGAGAAGGTAAAGTTGACATTTAAAGGTGCCTACTAGACTAATTTTGGGATGGGCTTTCCTATGGTCCTACCCCCGAGGCTCTACGAGCTTTCGTTCTTTGAGTTATGAGTGTTTTTATGTTTAAAAGTTCTGTATCTCCTGAACGGAAGGTCGTAGAGACTCGGGGACAACTCCAGTGTGTTCAGCGTACCTGAATTATGTCTGACGGAAGTTGGTTTCAAGTCTGTAGGACGTACCGTTCTGGAGTTATAAGTGAAAACGTTGGCCCAATAGGAATGAATGAGCGTCATTGAAAATGTCTCTAAGTGCTGAGTCCAAAAAAAAAAAGTTCCCCCAAAAAGTGTCCAGGAGCACGTTTCATGTCGTTTGGTAATGGTCTGTGGTGAAGTTTTTTAAAAACCCTATATAAAAGGTGGAGGGAGTTGGAATTGGAATGTGGAAATGTAATATAGAGTTTTGGAATGTTGAATGTGGAGTTGGAATATGGAGTTGGAATAGGGTTAACCTGTTTCCCTGAGCTGGATTCGAACCTGAGACCTTTTGACTACGAGACCTGGGCTTAAACCACTGAGCCACCCAACCTGTAGGTTTAGGGTTAGGGTTAGGGTTAGGCTTATGATAAGGGGGTTTTAACCAGGAGGGGGTTTTAACCAGGATCGCCGGAACGTCGATCGTCAAATAACTGTCCTTGAGAAGGTAAAGTTGACATTTAAAGGTGCCTACTAGACTAATTTTGGGATGGGCTTTCCTATGGTCCTACCCCCGAGGCTCTACGAGCTTTCGTTCTTTGAGTTATGAGTGTTTTTATGTTTAAAAGTTCTGTATCTCCTGAACGGAAGGTCGTAGAGACTCGGGGACAACTCCAGTGTGTTCAGCGTACCCGAATTAGTCTGACGGAAGTTGGTTTCAAGTCTGTAGGACGTACCGTTCTGGAGTTATAAGTGAAAACGTTGCCCAATAGGAATGAATGAGCGTCATTGAAATCCTAAGTGCTGAGTCCAAAAAAAAAAAGTTCCCCCAAAAAGTGTCCAGGAGCACGTTTCATGTCGTTTGGTAATGGTCTGTGGTGAAGTTTTTTAAAAACCCTATATAAAAGGTGGAGGGAGTTGGAATTGGAATGTGGAAATGTAATATAGAGTTTTGGAATGTGGAATGTGGAGTTGGAATATGGAGTTGGAATAGGGTTAACCTGTTTCCCTGAGCTGGATTCGAACCTGAGACCTTTTGACTACGAGACCTGGGCTTAAACCACTGAGCCACCCAACCTGTAGGTTTAGGGTTAGGGTTAGGGTTAGGCTTATGATAAGGGGGTTTTAACCAGGAGGGGGTTTTAACCAGGATCGCCGGAACGTCGATCGTCAAATAACTGTCCTTGAGAAGGTAAAGTTGACATTTAAAGGTGCCTACTAGACTAATTTTGGGATGGGCTTTCCTATGGTCCTACCCCCGAGGCTCTACGAGCTTTCGTTCTTTGAGTTATGAGTGTTTTTATGTTTAAAAGTTCTGTATCTCCTGAACGGAAGGTCGTAGAGACTCGGGGACAACTCCAGTGTGTTTCAGCGTACCTGAATTATGTCTGACGGAAGTTGGTTTCAAGTCTGTAGGACGTACCGTTCTGGAGTTATAAGTGAAAACGTTCGGCCCAATAGGAATGAATGAGCGTCATTGAAAATTCTCTAAGTGCTGAGTCCAAAAAAAAAAGTTCCCCCAAAAAGTGTCCAGGAGCACGTTTCATGTCGTTTGGTAATGGTCTGTGGTGAAGTTTTTTAAAAACCCTATATAAAAGGTGGAGGGAGTTGGAATTGGAATGTGGAAATGTAATATAGAGTTTTGGAATGTGGAATTGGAGTTGGAATATGGAGTTGGAATAGGGTTAACCTGTTTCCCTGAGCTGGATTCGAACCTGAGACCTTTTGACTACGAGACCTGGGCTTAAACCACTGAGCCACCCAACCTGTAGGTTTAGGGTTAGGGTTAGGGTTAGGCTTATGATAAGGGGGTTTTAACCAGGAGGGGGTTTTAACCAGGATCGCCGGAACGTCGATCGTCAAATAACTGTCCTTGAGAAGGTAAAGTTGACATTTAAAGGTGCCTACTAGACTAATTTTGGGATGGGCTTTCCTATGGTCCTACCCCGAGGCTCTACGAGCTTTCGTTCTTTGAGTTATGAGTGTTTTTATGTTTAAAAGTTCTGTATCTCCTGAACGGAAGGTCGTAGAGACTCGGGGACAACTCCAGTGTGTTCAGCGTACCTGAATTATGTCTGACGGAAGTTGGTTTCAAGTCTGTAGGACGTACCGTTCTGGAGTTATAAGTGAAAACGTTGGCCCAATAGGAATGAATGAGCGTCATTGAAAATGTCTCTAAGTGCTGAGTCCAAAAAAAAAAGTTCCCCCAAAAAGTGTCCAGGAGCACGTTTCATGTCGTTTGGTAATGGTCTGTGGTGAAGTTTTTTAAAAACCCTATATAAAAGGTGGAGGGAGTTGGAATTGGAATGTGGAAATGTAATATAGAGTTTTGGAATGTTGAATGTGAGTTGGAATATGGATTGGAATAGGGTTAACCTGTTTCCCTGAGCTGGATTCGAACCTGAGACCTTTTGACTACGAGACCTGGGCTTAAACCACTGAGCCACCCAACCTGTAGGTTTAGGGTTAGGGTTAGGGTTAGGCTTATGATAAGGGGGTTTTAACCAGGAGGGGGTTTTAACCAGGATCGCCGGAACGTCGATCGTCAAATAACTGTCCTTGAGAAGGTAAAGTTGACATTTAAAGGTGCCTACTAGACTAATTTTGGGATGGGCTTTCCTATGGTCCTACCCCGAGGCTCTACGAGCTTTCGTTCTTTGAGTTATGAGTGTTTTTATGTTTAAAAGTTCTGTATCTCCTGAACGGAAGGTCGTAGAGACTCGGGACAACTCCAGTGTGTTCAGCGTACCCGAATTATGTCTGACGGAAGTTGGTTTCAAGTCTGTAGGACGTACCGTTCTGGAGTTATAAGTGAAAACGTTCGCCCAATAGGAATGAATGAGCGTCATTGAAAATGTTGGCTGAGTCCAAAAAAAAAAAGTTCCCCCAAAAAGTGTCCAGGAGCACGTTTCATGTCGTTTGGTAATGGTCTGTGGTGAAGTTTTTTAAAAACCCTATATAAAAGGTGGAGGGAGTTGGAATTGGAATGTGGAAATGTAATATAGAGTTTTGGAATGTTGAATTGGAGTTGGAATATGGAGTTGGAATAGGGTTAACCTGTTTCCCTGAGCTGGATTCGAACCTGAGACCTTTTGACTACGAGACCTGGGCTTAAACCACTGAGCCACCCAACCTGTAGGTTTAGGGTTAGGGTTAGGGTTAGGCTTATGATAAGGGGGTTTTAACCAGGAGGGGGTTTTAACCAGGATCGCCGGAACGTCGATCGTCAAATAACTGTCCTTGAGAAGGTAAAGTTGACATTTAAAGGTGCCTACTAGACTAATTTTGGGATGGGCTTTCCTATGGTCCTACCCCCTGAGTGTTTTTATGTTTAAATTCTGTATCTCTGAACGGAGGTGTAGAGACTCGGGACAACTCAGTGTGTCAGCGTACTATTATGTCTGCGGAGTTGGTTCAAGTTGTAGGCGTACCGTTTGGGTTATAGTGAAGTGGCCATAGGAATGAATGAGCGTCATTGAAAATGTCTCTAAGTGCTGAGTCAAAAAAAAAAAGTTCCCCAAAGTGCAGGAGACGTTTCATGTCGTTTGGTAATGGTTTGGTGAGTTTTTAAAAACCTTTTTTTTTTTTTTTTTTTTTTTTTTTTTTTTTTTTTTTTTTTTTTTTTTTTTTTTTTTTTTTTTTTTTTTTTTTTTTTTTTTTTTTTTTTTTTTTTTTTTTTTTTTTTTTTTTTTTTTGGAATGTGAATTGGTTGGAATTGGAGTTGGATAGGGTTAACCTGTTCCTGGGGGTTCGAACCTGAGACTTTGAACGAACCGGCTAAACACTGGCCACCAACCTGTAGTTTGGTTGGGTTGGTTAGAAAGGGTTTAAAGGGGGGTTTTCCGGATCGCCGGAACGTGATGTCAAAAATGTCTTAAAGGTAAGTTCATTTAAGGTGCCTACTAATATTTGGGATGGCTTCCTATGGTCCTACCCGAGGCTCTACGAGCTTTCTTTTTGAGTTTGAGTGTTTTTTTTAAAGTTCGTATCTCCTGAACGGAAGGTGAACTCGGGGACAACTCCAGTGTGTGGGTACCGAATTGTTGAGGAAGTTGTTTAAGTCTGTGGGAAAACCCTTTGGGTTAAAAGGGAAATTGCCATAGGAATGTGGCGCATTGAAATTCTAGTCCAAAAAAAAAAATTTCCCCCAAAAGTTCGGGAGTTATGTGGTTTTAATTTGGTGAGTTTTAAATTAAAAGGGGGGGTTGGAATTGAGGAAATTTATATGATTTTTGGGAATTTTTGGGTGGATGGGATTACTGCCTGCTTAACCTGAGACCTTTGAAATGGCTTAAAGGAACGAGGTTTTTGGTGGGTGTTTAAGGGTTTTAAAGGGGGTTTAACCGTGCCGAATATGTTAAATTTTTGGAGGTTGATTTGTCTTATAATTTTGGGGTTTAGTCTACCCTACGAGTTTTTTGGTTAGTGTTTATTTAAATTCTGACGAGGGGTTTGGGTGGGACCCAGTTGTACGTCCAATAGTGAGGAAGTGTTTAATGTTAGTCCTTTTAAAAGTAAAGTTCCAAAAGGAGATTAGTCTTGAAATGTCTTGGTGAGTAAAAAAACCCCAAAAAGTGGGGATTTATGTGTGTTGGTTTGGTGAGTTTTAAATTAAAGGTAGGGTTGAGGATTGAATGAATTTTGAATGGGTAATTGGTTGGTTGGGTTAAGTTCCATGATAAGGTTTAAAAGGAGGGTTAACCAGCCCCCAACCTGTATTGGGTTGGAGGTTATTATTTAAGGGTTTTTAAAAAGGGGGTTTCAGGTCCCAGCTCTCAATATTCTTGGAAGGTTTGATTTAAGTCTACTCTAAGGAGGTTTCTGGCCCCGGGTCAGGTTGTTTTGGGGTTTGGTTTTTGTTAATTGTTCTTAAGGAAGTTAATGGAAAATTTTTAAGTCCAATTTTGACAAATTTTCCCCAAAAGGGGGGAAGTACGTTGGATATGTGAAATTAAAATTTTAAATGAGGTTAAAATTTAATGTGGAAAAAAATTAAAAGGTGGAGAGTTTTGTTAATGTTCTGTGGTGAATTTTTAAAAACCCTTTTAAAAGGGGGAATTGGTTGGTTGGAAGTTTTTTTGGATGTAAGGGTTAAGGAGGGTATTAACGTTCCCGACGGATTCAAACTGCCTTTTGAAGAAGGGTTAACTAGCCCAATTTGGTTGGTTGGTTTAAAGGGGTTAGAAGGGGTTTTAAGGGGGGTTTTTAAAGTCGCCGAACGGAGTCAAACTCGGGAAATAAGTTTTAAGGTACTATATTTTGGGAGGTTCCCGGGTTTACCCCGGCTGAGTTTTTTAGTTATGTTTTTTAAAGTTCTTTCCAAAAAGCCCAAACGGGGAAAGGGTTCGCGTTGTTATGTCGGGGGGTTTTTTAAAAATTTGGGATAGTAAGGGAAGTTGATTTAAAATTGTTAGTGTGGAAAAAAAAGTTCCCAAAGTTCGGGGTTTATCTTTGACTGGGTAATTTTAAAACCTTTAAAAAGGTAGGGGTTGGTTGGATGTGGTTTAAAAGGTTTTGGATTTGGGGAAATAGGGGGGTTTTTAAGTTTAGTGCTTGAATTTTGTGGCTGGCTAACCACTGAGCCCCTTGGTTTGGTGGTTTTGGTTAGTTTGAATTTAACAGGGGGGGTTTACAATCCGGGGCGTCAATAATGTCTGAGAGTTTATTAAGTCTCTGATAATTTGGAGGCCCATGTGTACCCACAAGCTTGTCTTGGTAATTTTTTAAAAGTTCGACCTTCAGTCGTTGGATCGGGGAAAGTTTTAAACCCATTATTTGAGGAGTTGGTTAATTTGAGATTATTTGATTAGTGAAAGTTGGAAAGGGGAAAGGGTCAAAAATGTTCAAAAAAAAAATCCCCAAAACCGAGCACTTTGTGTTGGTAGGTTTGGTAGTTTTAAAACCTTTAAAAGGGGGGTTAAGGAAGTGGAATTTAATTTTAGATTTTGAATTTAAGGGTTAATTGGTATTGGAATGGGTTTTGTTCCCGAGCTTTCGACTGGCTTTTATGGGGTTAAAATGGCCCAACGGGTTTAGGTTGGGATTAGTTGTAGGGGTTTTTACAGGAGGGGTTTCAGTCGGGACCGTCGAATAATGTCTTGGAAATGCTTTAAGGGAATGCTAATTTGGAGGCCACTCCCCAGGTCCAGTTTTTTTGGTATGGTGTTTTTTAAAAATTTATTAGGAGGTTGGAATGGGGACAATGTTTGGGTTTGAATTGTGGGAGTTGGTTTAGTGTAGGGTCCGTTCAGTTAATGAAATGGCCTGGCAGGAATGGCTAAAATGTCCAAGTGGTAAAAAAAAGTTCCCAAAGTGGGGGGGTTTA
>JAOPFK010000264.1:0-38242 GCA_026122265.1 Ammodytes dubius | reverse complement strand
GACACTCGCTCTGTCAACGCGACTGAGCTACTTCTTCTCCCCGTTTTCGGCGTGTGAAATGTTAAAGAAGTTTGCTGTGGCTGCCTCGGAGCTGCACTGACTCTTAACAGTCCCATAAACAGAGACAGTGCCACGCTGTTATCTGTCTGCGTTTCTTTCTCAAATTTGCAGAGACTTCTCCTCCTCATTGAAACCTCATTGAAGGAGCCTGTTAGGGACACACACACACACACACACACACACACAAAACAACACTACACACAAAAAAACACCCAACAGACACATGCACAAAAAAACATGCACACACACACAAAACGCATGCATGCACACTCCCCTCCACATTTCCACCTGTCTCCTGTACTCCTCTTCCATCTTGCCCTTGAGAAAAATGTACACACACTGCATCTATTAAAATAACACCTGGATCATTCCACTTCAATTAAAGTGATGGGAACACCTTGCTGGCTACTCAAACTAGCCTCCAACACAGGCTGAATAAAATATCTCAATGTTCCTTGACAGAGAGCTAAGCAATATTGCTATATTGTGTACATGCACAGTTATTTTCGAATGTATACAAAAGAGTTTGCTTGTAGTAAGACATTTCAGTGCAATCTGACAAAGGGTTTTCTAATTGGAATTGGAATATGCTGTAAATGCTACTATAACGCCCGGAACTAAGAAGTTACAATATGGTACAAAAATGATTCCAATATGGAAAAAAATCCCTGAAAGTGTTCTCAATATTTATTATATATTTATATTCATGGAGCACAGTTACAAGTCTTTTTCCCGGCGATGACGCAATGTTACCTTTTTTTCAACCCGCAACAGGCTGTAAAGCCTCAATCAGATGTGTATATTTAATGCTTATCATACATAAGGCAACACATGCAAAATGGGACACAAAGAGATTGTTTGATCTATGTTCTCTCCCTTAGTCTAAGCCTCTTTGTTGCAAACACGTAATCAATGCTAGTAAAGTTCCCAGTACAAACATATGTTGTACTTTATAGTTCACATTTTCATTGTCTTGCCTCCAAACCTAGGAGCCTATTAGGGGGGGGGGGGGGGGTTGAGAGAGGAATTGATTTTGTGAGGAAAATGTTGCTTCAAGAGTGTCATTTGAAAGAGCTATACAGTGGCACACAAAGTGGGAGGCGGATGTTCCGCTGACGCGGCGTATTATTATCACTCAGCATGGTGTTTGCTAAAGTGCACACCGCACACCCACTAGACACAGGAAGGATTTTTTATTTGATGAAGCCAACAATAAAGGTCCCGTCTCCCTGAAAAACTGTACAATATTGACGGAAAAGAAGTCACATCCCAAAGATTTTAAGTTTGCTACAACACTGTCAATAGCTGTCTTTGATGTTTTTCTTTCCCCTCCTCTGTGTGTGTGTGTGTGTGTGTGTGTGTGTGTGTGTGTGTGTGTGTGTGTGTGTGTGTGTGTGTGTGTGTGTGTGTGTGTGTGTGTGTGTGTGTGTGGCGGTAGAGAGGTAATGTGATGCAGGGAAGGGACCGGAGCGAGACGGAGCTCCCAGAGAAAAACCCAGGTTCACACCAGGGTGGCTTACACTGCTTTACTCTCTGTTCATACCCACAAACACACACATGAGAACACAAGCATGAGCACACACACACACACACACACATTCCTACCTTGCCAACAGTGCGATCTACACTGACCAAGAAAAAAGAGATTTGTTTTACTTTGAAGGTCTTTTGTCATAATATTAATTAAAATGTGCTTTTTTAATTTTTGAAATAAGTTGTCGAGAGGGGACTTGAATCGTTTAGCCATAGCTCAAAGGGTACACACACACAAACACTAACACGTGCACACACACACACACACACACACACACACACACACACACACACACACACACACACACACACACACACACACACACACACACACACACACACACACACACACACACACACACACACACACACACACACACACACACACACACACACACACACACACACACACACACTCAGAGCGGCTCATGAGTTGTGCTCCTCAATTCCAGCCTCAGCATAGCAGCCCATCTGTGAAAAGGTAAATTGAATTTTACAGGCACAAAGCCGACTCCCCTGCGGTCTTTAGAAAAAAAAAGCCCCCACTTTGTGAGTCTAAAGCTTTTCTAAAGCTTTCGTCTCTTCATAGCTTTTTTTCCCCTTTCCTTTTCTTCTCTCTCTCTCTCTCTCTGTGTGGGGGAAATGAAGGTGTGAGAAACACTGATCGATATGCTCATTAAAGAGCTGTGTCTTAGGGGGGGGCCTGCAGAGGGTCTGCACAACACTGCACACAAAGAACACACAGGCAAACCACGCACAGAGAAAGCCTGCCATATCGACGCAACACCATCCAAAACAGCACCATTTTCTCACAATCACAAAGAGCTAACAGAGTAAAAACAAACTATTTTCTTTGTCTCCCTTTTCCTCCTTTTTCTCAACTTTTCCTCCTCCCATCCACCCACCTATTTCCTCGGCGCCCATACCCAGAGATGTAGTTAAAGCACTTCTGTTGTGCTTGTGCAGAGGGTTTTCCAATCTGTCCGTGTCTCTATTATTAGAAGATCCCAATACGTACAGCCTGTGTTTCTGTATTGAGTTAACACAAACAGCTATGCAAGCTAGTCACTCTGCCCACACAATTACCCCCCCCCCCCCCCCCACACACACACACACACACACACACACATCACAGAGGTACTGCGAAAGATGAATTATGATATGTTAAGTTCTAATTAACGGCAGTTCTACCGCCAGCCCCAGCGCTCCGCTCTGATGTGTGTGTGTGTGTGTGTGTGGCAGGCAGGCAGGTGGGATAGACACTGACAGGTGGAATAAAATTGCTAGTGCGAGTTATCCATCTGTGTCGGATCGGATCCACCATATGCATTTAAAACACTCTGCTAGGTTTCCTTGCCAACATGATGGGGAGAGATTGACACTGTTCCAAGCGCCTGAGCAGACTATATTTGAGGTGTTATTTGGGTATATACAGGGGTGGAGAGAGATTATCGCAATGTCCCAATCAATTTGAAGAGCTGTAAGGCTATCTATAAAAGAGTGCAGCAATCTGTTAAGCCTTAATAGGTTGTAAGGAATAATGGTTACGTGACTCATTTGAAATAAAGTTGAAATAAACATTGGTCAGATAAAAAGGAGCTGAAGCTGTAATCCGCCATTTCTAGTGGCTGTACCTTCATTGCAGGCACTTCTGGACCAGAGTTTCCTTCAAAACTGAACATTATTGGCTGTATGAAGTCAGTATATTGGCAGTTCTTACCTGCAGAATGCTTTCTCTATGTGTTTTAATCTAACATTGTGACCCAGAAGTTATAAGAAGTACATTTTAATCGTTGAAAATAAACATTAAAGTGGTGTATTTTGGTACTTCCAGGGGGTTATGCCAAGTGCAAAGTCGGCTTGACAACTTCATTGTTGCACCAAGACTTGTGAATGTCACCGCTACCAGTCAAAAAGAAATAGTCCAGCAGATAACATTATAAGCATACCTACGCTTTTTCCTCAAAAAGTTAAATCTCTTGGTCTAAAAGATGAAATACCACTTCTATGCCAATGTCTGATTACCATTTCAAAACCTGTCCCCAAACACTATCAGAGTTTCCACGTGATTAGCAAAACAATAGTTCTTGTTTACTTCTTTGCTAGAATATAATTATAATTGATGGGGTAATTTAACAAACCAACCCATGTGAGCATTTTATGATTTGATGAGCCACTCGGTTAATATTTTGTTAGTTGAAAAGGATTGGTATGGTTCACACAATGTACCTGTCAGATTGTCAAATGTCTTCCTCCTCTACCTTCCGTCTGTCAGAATTTGGGGCGCTGCTTCCAAAAATTAGATTAAATTAAATTATTTTAAAGTATGCAATCAACTCCCGCCTTGCTTTTTTTGCAGCCAAAGATGTGTGCACCTGTGAACCACGTTTGCAGGGTTTAAACTTATCTAATCCTCCCAATTTCTGGATCAGCAACTTCTGTCACTGTTTTGTGTGTACAACCAAGTGCAACACCATGAAGGTCTTGGAGGAGAGACTGTCTTAAAGTGTGCAGCATTACTGTATACCCATTTGTACAATTCACGCCGTGGAGGAGACGGCAGGCTTTTTCCCCCCTGTCCTCCATTGTGACAGCTCAGAACAGGTATAAATCGCAAACCTTCGAGGACAGTCAAAAGCATTCATTGCCAATATTCCATATACTTGACACTTTTTCCCCCTGTTTTAAAAGGTGCAGTTAGAAGGGAACTGGCGTTTTTTTATGAACATTTCAGCAATGACATTTAATATCATATATGTTTTAATTAGTGTATAATTACTTAAAAAAATGTATACACTTTTTATTACCTTTTTATATCTGCATTGGAGCAGGGCATGCTGCAATGTTGCACAGCGATACAGAATGGACTAACTTAACGGCCTTACGTGTTTTTAGTGGATGTCTTGGGGAAATGCACCTGTTGGAAGACGAAAAAGAAGTACTGCAGAATAAATAACTACATCATCACCTCATAACTTGATATTGTGGAAAGACTTGAGGCAGTGGTGGATGCAAGGGAGCGCTGACATCTAGAATCTCACCAATAAGATGACTTCTATATTGCACGCTGTAAATTTTAAGAAGTATTGCATTTAGAGGAATAAAGTGTATAGCCTATATATTTTATACATATAGATTGTAAATGTATAACTTGCCTACAACGTAATTCGGACGAGTAGAACTACATAAAAATACTGCTTGCTTTTGGTAACATTTGGAGACGATTGCCTTTACACATTTGGATTATAAAAATGTTTGCTGCGTGCTGGCTCATTTCCGTGAGACATGTTGACACTTTGGGATGGAGACTCGTGCCTCTGGTTCCCAATATAGTTGGACTGGCCAGCCCTGGTTGCCTGGGTAACAGTATCCCCCTTGCGGATGGTCAGCTCTCTGTTGCTATGCTAATGAATGTACATCAAAGCCCACTTTAGTGTGCATGTGTGTGTAGCCTTATGTGTGTGTGTTCAATTTACAGTGTGACACCACAGGGGTTACGCAGAGGGGCCGGAGATTTTTAAACTTGAAATGTCACGCCAATTAAGAATTTGTGAAAATAAGCGGAAGGCAATACCAAACTAAGCATTTTCAAATGGGATTTCTCTCTCAATTTCTCAACGTTGTAGTCACCTTTTTCCACCTCTGCTCTCAACTCGCCTTTAAGGGTGCACTATGCAGTTTTAGAGGAGGGGGATTTGTCTACATTTGCAGAGGCTGCAGTTAGTTTACAAAACATATTTACTCATCATTTAATTTTTAGTAACGATTCATTCTATCATCATACATCTAAACAAAATTATTTTGAGGCAACGTAAGACTAGAATATGTTTGTGGACAAAAATGTAATCCCTCACTGCGCGAAAACCCCCCAAATCCGGAGATTGCCTTTTTTTTTATTCTGCTAGAATCAGGAGCATATCTGGAGATTTTTTTGACATGCATTGTGTCAGGACAAATGCTGGGTCATATTTCAACATATTTACCTCATATAGTATTCTGTTTTCAGATACATCTAATGTTCACACACGTATAGAATATGAACCCGAAAATGTCTGCATGGCATATATTGAAATATGTGGGGTCTGTATTTGGCTTGAATGTGACCAAATATATCATCACTATTTGTCATAGGCAAAATCCGGAGATTCCCTTTTTTTATTCTTCTAGAATCCGGAGTATATCTGGAGATTTTTTTTACATACACTATGTCAGATCAAATCCAGTGTCACATTTGCCTCATAAAGTATTCCGTGTCCAGATACATCTAATGTTGACACACAGATTAAATATATATATCCGGATATGCCCGCATGACATATATTGGAATATGTGGAGTCTGTATTTGGCTAGAATCTGACCAAATATATCATCACTCTTTGTTTTTGAAGCATATATTGGCATATACTGTCCAGATATCACTACGCGAAAAAAAAACAAATCCGGAGATTGCCTTTTTTTAATTCTGCTAGAATCAGGAGCATATCTGGAGATTTTTTTTGACATGCATTGTGTCAGGACAAATGCTGGGTCATTTTTCAACATATTTACCTCATATAGTATTCTGTTTTCAGATACATCTAATGTTCACACACGTATAGAATATGAACCCGAAAATGTCTGTATGGCATATATTGAAATATGTGGGGTCTGTATTTGGCTTGGATGTGACCAAATATATCATCACTATTTGTCATAGGCAAAATCCGGAGATTCCCTTTTTTTTATTCTTCTAGAATCTGGAGTATATCTGGAGATTTTTTTACATACACTATGTCAGATCAAATCCAGTGTCATATTTGCCTCATAAAGTATTCCGTGTCCAGATACATCTAATGTTGACACACAGATTAAATATATATCCGGATATGCCCGCATGGCATATATTGGAATATGTGGAGTCTGTATTTGGCTGAAATCTGACCAAATATATCATCACTCTTTGCCTTTGAAGCATATATTGACATATACTGTCCAGCTATGTATGATATTTTGTCTTTGATATTTAACTGATGAATGAAGGCGAATTGATGAATTAGGCGCTATACGTATAGTCTATTGTAGTACAAGCTACAACTTGTTGATAACTGGTCTGCTCCATTTCTTTGACAAAAGGCTACTAGTCAATGTGTGGTCAAATAGGCCTACAATGTCCAAATAGGCTACATCACATGTTGCCAATTATGCCTGCATGCCATATACAGTATTGCAAAATGTTATAATATCTGGACTAAACCGGATTTTCGTGTATTTTGCGTTGATCAGATGTTTTGCGTCCAGACCTCCCCGTTCTGTACCAACCAATCTGCATGGTTATTGTAGTAACCATGCTTTTTCCTGCATAGATTGTTTTGGGGGCGGCGACACCGAAAAAAGCAATTTATTCTAAATGAAAGTCACCAGCGGCAAAATTATAAAAATTTAAACACCGCGTTGAACACCACAACCAATTTGTTTAATCATTTCAAGTCCACTAACAGCGTTCTATGACCAATCAATAAAGTAATAAAAACGCAGAAAGTTAAAACTTCTACAATAACCACAACAGTCTCACATTCCTGCAGGGCAGAAATAAATGCTCTTTAGCTGGACAGAAACTCCCCTCTCCAAACTCCACCTTTAGCGTGCCCTTTGAACAAAAGCAGTAGTGCTTTTAGGATGCCAGCTGAAGTTCCTTGGAAATTGGAGTCAGACCCATGCACGCAAATCATCAAGAAAGAGCTATATAAGAATAGAGTTCTATTCACTGATGTTTTCCTAGCTTTAAGAATCAAGATTAACCCCTGGGAGTTGTCGGCACCCCACATCAGTCTGTCCTTCATAGTGTCAGTCTGCATGTTAACAGATAACAGACCATAATAATAATAATAATAATAATTGATAGGTTTTATATAGCGCTTTATTGCCTAGGCACTCAAAGACGCTTTACAGGGTTCCTGGTTCAATTCGTTCACACACAGTCATACCGGTGGTGGTAAACTACGATAGTAGCCACAGCTGCCCAGGGGCAGACTGACGGAAGCGTGGCTGCCATTCAGCGCCAACGGCCCCTCCGACCACCACCTCAAACATACAGCAATCATACACATTCACACAAGGCAAGGTGGGTGAAGTGTCTTGCCCAAGGACACAACAACCATGACACAGGTGGCCGGGCGGGGATCGAACCGTCAACCCTTGGATCGTTGGCCGACCCGCTTAACCACCTGAGCCACGGTCGCCCCATAATGCCTCGATCAACCTAAAAGTCATGTAATATATATATATATATATATGTGCTGTTATCTAGCCTAGTTATCTTCTGTAATCTTTACACATCTCCCTCAGTTTTTAAATGCCGGTAAAATGTTGATTTGGACACAACATCTTCACAGTGTGTGCAAAATATTCCCCCTCGATTTATTTTTTTCCTTTGGTCAGTTTTGTGATTAATTGATTAGCTAGCGGAAAAAACTGAAAATATAACTATGTTGGCTGGCTTTTCCCGATCCGGAAAGCTTGACCACACTCAATGACGCTGATCCAGGTGACTGTCACTGAAGGAAAGGCCCAAGGGCCCAAGTCCCCATGCCCTTATAGACTTTGTGGGGGCCGCTTGACTATTTCAAAATAAAAGCTCCAACACAACTCACTAATAATGAAGTAAAACATTTTAATAATTGATAACAAATTGTACAATTAATATCAGGAACTGATAAAAACTTTTACAAACCAATTGATTAAACCATAAATAAATAGGCACAATTATTCAGTATAATTTAATTTTTAAGGGGCAATAAGCAAGAATAAAGCTGCGAACACTACACCGCACTGGCCGCGCAGCGAGATGACATACAAAGTCAATGTACTAGCGCGCGTGGCCGAGCGTCCACCCAAGAATCGGCGGCCGGCGGCGGGCGCTTCCGCGGCTAATCAGCGTTGAGATTGCCCGGTGGTCTGCAAGACGAGGTGGGCGTGTGGAGTGAGGACATTGGGCTTCCAATACATTCTGCAAATATGTGTATTTTGCATCTGTTTAGCTGTTACTTTAGCCAAGGTAGCGCCGGTTAGCATAGTGAAACTCACCCAGCTGTGTGCCCTTCCGGAGGATAATATGAACCCAAACTTGACGGCAGTGTCCGTGTGTAATTCCAATATAGTACAGCGAAGCACCAGTGTTGTCCTCCGCCAGACCCGGCACACTTTCACTTTTAGGTAGGCTGATGTCTGCCTTTATTTTTGCCGTTGAGCACACACTGCTGGTGTTAATGTGTTTAGTA
This sequence comes from Ammodytes dubius, assembly GCA_026122265.1. Taxonomy (NCBI): domain Eukaryota; kingdom Metazoa; phylum Chordata; class Actinopteri; order Uranoscopiformes; family Ammodytidae; genus Ammodytes; species Ammodytes dubius. The sequence goes on along the minus strand of JAOPFK010000264.1, from coordinate 29,393 downwards.
TGTTGCTGAATTGCTGTTAATGTGTAATGTGTGTGTATTTGCGATCGGGGTGCGTCTTCATGCTGTTTTAATGTTATTTGTGACATGACTGCCGCTGGTTACACAGTGTAGGCCTACCTACATCTGTATTTTTTGGCACAGCTGGACCATGTTATTGTTGTTATTGCACTGTAAGTGTGACAGGTCTGATCTCGGCGTTGGCGTCAGGAATATATGGCCCAATATGATCAAGCGGCGAGCCTTTTGCGTTCACGCGGTTAACCGCCGCCTTCGATGAGGCGGCCGCGGTGGCGGCTGCGGTGAATATGGCCCAATATGACCAAGAGATGAGCCTCCTGCGTTAACGCGGCCAACCGCCGCAGGGGCCAGTGCGGTGTCTTCGCAGCTTTAGGCTTTAACCCTTAGGTTGGTCAATTTTACGGACATTTAATTTTTCTTTTTTGGCTGTGTTCATGCATATGGCATGAAATCTGGTAAGAAAGTGTATTTTTATATGATAATGTTATTTCGAGCTCAGCTCCTACAGTAAGGCTAAAATACACTGTATACAAACAAGAGTTCAAACATTCAAACACCATTTTTTCAACGCACTGCCATTAAAGCATTATTGATGCATTTTTTTATATCTGGGTGTCAATCTGGGCTTCTACCTTGGAATTGATCATTTGTACTACTCTCCACCATATTACGTCATTATTACCATATTCGGCATATGGAGAAAAAACAGGCTATTTCCACTAGATAGCACTGTCACAATCCCCCCTTCCTCTCCCTTTAGCTTTAACCCTGAGGCGTATGTGGGTGTGTGTGCACGTGTGTGTGTGTGTGTGTGTGCGCGTGTGTGTGTGTGTGTGTGTGTGTGTGTGTGTGTGTGTGTGTGTGTGTGTGTGTGTGTGTGTATGTATGTATGTGTGTATCTATGACATTATGAGCAAAAGGCTAGTGGTTTAAGTGGCACTGTTTTCATTTACTCTGAATCCTCCTTGGAGAGCTGGGATGTTTCCTCTGACTTTCAGAAGTGGAGAATTCAGTTGGCCACACCAACACCCAGAGATACACTCCTGCAGCCACTGGAATGGTACAGGGACCCACCTGTTACGCGTTAATGGAGGTTTCAGACACAGTGTCTGTGTCAGATTCCTATTGCTCGCTATCAGAATCAGACTCCATCACTGTTTCCAAAGCTTCATGCACTTCTTGTGTAAAGGCTCCCTCCATATTGCCAGGTAAGAAATAACTAGTTCCACAGTTTGTTTTGTATAAACTCTGGCTTCAATGGCAGCTGTGTAAACAGCTCAACGATTTGTTATGTGTCTCTGACGGATGCACCTTTGATGTGATTGAAGATGACCCATGTTTTCATTTATTTGAAGCAGTGCACTGCACATGCTTGTGTGTATGGACCTCAGGTAGGTGTGTGTGTGCTGTGCATTTATACAAAGTCATCTTTAGAGGGATTTTGAACTTCTGCATGAAAAACTTTACATGGAACAGAGTGAATGAAAACAGTGCCACTTGAAAACCACTAGCCTTTTGCTCATAATGTCTAGGTCATGGGGATACACACACACACACACACACACACACACACACACACACACACACACAGTCTCTCTCATTTTTATGACAATTTTACTTAGCCAATGATGTTCCATGTACACTGTTCCTGCTGGTTCACTGTTCACTTCCAGATAATAAAAAAAAGTGGAAAATGTACATGGACTGCAGGTGAGGTTATTTTCCTACACTGTAAACCCGAATGTTGAAAATAATCATACTGATTAAGTACTGTAAACTTAATTTTGAGAAAAAATTCTACTGACTTAAATATTTTGAGTTTATGTGACTTTATCTCCTATTTTGAGTTAGTTGAACTGATAATTTTTGATTAACTTGAAGTATTTTATGGTTTAAGTAAGCACCAATTAAAATGTATAATTTCACTTTACTTATTTCTATTGTTTCAACGTGTGTGTGTGTGTGTGTGTGTGTGTGTGTGTGTGTGTGTGTGTGTGTGTGTGTGGTGTGTGTGTGTGTGTGTGTGTGTGTGACACTAATGTTAGTGTTTGTGGTGAGGAATAGCATCCAAACGGTCAGACTGAGGAGTGTATTATTCATGCAATCAAAAATTGTATGATTGTTAGGTTTTAAAAAAGACTGTCAGTCTTATTAACTTTATTTGACAAACAGGATAAATGAGTCTCAAGCAGACTGTAAAAAGGTCTCAATATCTGACCAACACTCCGGAGCAATAGGTGGCGGTATTGCGCCTCATATCATATGCTTATTCAAAAAAACAAAGAGAAGAAGACGGGGGTGAAGCGTCGTTGGTTGTTGGATTCGCGCCACACATGCAATGCAAATGCAAACAGTGAGGCTGAATTTCTGCTCTCTAAGGTAATTATCATCATCCATTGTAAGCGTTAAATATTCACAGTTTTTAAAGAAACAAATATGTTTACAGCCTGCTTTGAGATTAATCATGTTCAGTTAACTTTGATATTAGCCATATTATAGCTATCAGTTGAGTCAAGATATTAACATTAATGCTTGAAATGTTTGCGTGAAGTAAGTTATCATTTTAATTTGAAATATTTATAAGTAGAAATGTGGTTGTTGAAACTGTTGGGCTCACTGTTCAGCTGCCGAGCTGAAGTCACAGCACATGTACAATACCGGCTAACAGTAAGCAAGCTAGCGCAACCTCGTGGCCATGCTTGCTTCTCAGCAAGTAAACGGGGTTCCCCGTGTTGTCGATGCACGGGCAAAATGTGCGCGCAGCTAAGCAGTCAAAGCTCATGCTGCGCGCGTAAAGTAAAAGTTGTCCGCCATCTCCAAGCGGATTCTCCGTAGGCCCATGGCAATATGCTGTCTATTTTGTGTGTTTTTATTGAACATGTACAACAAAGCTCCGTATTTCTTTCTTTAGGGAAACCGTCAAAGAACTAGCTGAGTGAGGAGTGGGACTGAGGAAACGGGCACGATTAATTGTTTGGTAAGTGATAAGCTGGTTGAACTGAAAGTCAAATGTTATATTTAGTAATGTGACAGACCATATTAGAGGGCAATTTTACCGTGTACATGTTAGACCGGGCGCCGGAAATTTCTCTATGAAGGAAAAACCCTGCACACACACACACACAGCGGGTCGGACGGTTTATAGCTTATGCATCTTTTTCTTATTTTTACCGCAACGCTGACACTTAGCAGAGTAGAACTGAGAAAAATGACTTTGAAGGTTTTCTTTGTCCAAACAAATGGGTTTTAAGGTACTAATTCTTTATTCTTTTTTGCCTTTCAGTGTGTAAAGTAACTTATCTATCTATAAAACAAGAAAGCATCACGTGAGGCGTCACATGTGTCTGTGTGTGTGTCTGTCTGTCGCTTGCATATCTCTCTGAGTTTGAGTCAGATCGGCATGAGCTTCCGGATATTGCTTGCGCACAGCACAAAGGTGTTAACAAAACACATGGAATTAGTTTGTGGTTATCTTTACACAATACACTAAGGAATGTTGCCCTACTCTATAGCCAACTTCTATAAAGTAAGTTACTGATAATAACCTTCAATAGTAAAATTAGCCATCAATGATAGCAGCCAAATGTACTTTCTAATATCGTTCTTTGTTTACCTGCTTCCTACTACGGGCACTGCACGAGTTATTTTAATTCGAAATATTTATAAGTAGAATATGCTCTATTTTTGTGTTTTTTATTGAACATAGCTGACACTTAGCAGAGGAGAACTGAGAAAAATTACTGTAGGTGTTCTTTGTCCAAACAAATGGGTTTTAAGGCAGGGTTCGACATAACGTATAGCCCGATGGCCCGGGGCCAGTAAAATCATATGCAGGGCAAGTTGATTGGCCAGTCACTGGCCCGCCTGGGCCAGTGACTGGCCAATCACAGTTCAGTATCTTTTTGTAGACTACATCATGGTTCATTGAAATGCGCGTTGAGAGTCGGAATGAAAGCAGTGTTTATTTAAGACTCAATATAATATACATAAAATATATTTTTTTAATGAAAGGCCAGTGGACAACCGATGCGTGGGCGTTTTGACAGGCGGAGCAACAAGCGGGTGCACTCTCGCTCCGTTGGCAGAGCTGCCTACCGTCCGCCTGCGAGTCGACAAATCAATCGACTTGCTTTGCCCCCTTTCTTTCTTCCCACAGCAGAGGTTGAGGTGCAGAAAATGATAACTGCGCTTTTCCTTTATCTGCCGCCGTAATGTTGCAGTATTTGCATCCAAGCCCCAATGGTAATACAAATGAGAGGCTTTATTTAAACGCTGTGAATGCGTCTCCGGTGATTGTGTCGGTTGTAGACAGAAACGAACGGAGGGACTGCGCTCACTGTACAGTTCCTATAGTCGCGCAGTTTGGCACTGTGTTTTTAGGCTCGAGACTAGGGTTGCCGCGGTAGTAGGTGTTACCGGTGTTACTCGGTGTTGAAGGCTCACACCGGTGGGAGCCTCAACACCGAGCAACACCGGATAGTCTAGGCATAGGCCTATGCCTATTAAAAAAAAATAGACATAAAAGCCAATTGGTTAAATTTTGCGTGACGGCGGCAGTTCATTCGGCTAAATAAAAAACTAGTATGTCTAAGGCTACTCTAACTTCTAAGTTATAATAAAGCTATTCAGAAAACAATGAAACTGAAAGTGTCTGCTCCGCTCCGTGCAGCGCAGAGCCGCGTCACAGCAGCGGAGTCTCCCGTAGAGAGTTTATAAGACGATGGCGGAGGAGTTGGCTTCAAAGCCCAAAGCAAACGCGCCTATTTGGCAATATTTTTGATGAAACCCCAATACTAGGGAACCTGAAAACGTAGGCTAAACTAGGTAGTCTGCAAACTGTTGAAGATTCAGCAACGGGAGGTAACCGGAGGTAACACACACACTCACACACCCGCGCCTACACAGCGGCAGGCTGTCTGTGTGCTGCTGCTCCGTGTCGATGACAGCTTGCGGTGAAAAAATTATAAATTGTAAAGTGTGGGGGGGAGAGAACATGTTAAGTCCCCAGTGGAAATCACGCCGCAAATATAGGCCTATCCGTGGTAGCTTCACTTAAAACATTTGGAGCTGAAGCCCCGGTAAAATGACGTCGCGTCACCGACACACCTCAAAGTGCACGACAACAGTTATTGACAACACTGTAGAAAGTTCATATGGGTTGGTATGAGTCAAGGATCACACCGAGTTTAAACGGGTGAATTTAATCCAAGCATTCAATAAACTGCGCTCCGATCATGGCTCTGATAGCCTACAGACAGGTAAAAGTGAAGTAGCCCACCAGTCATTCTGATTCGATGAGGCAACACAGTACGGTGGCTCTGGTGGCTCATATTGAACAAATTGCATAATAATTTAACCAAATGATCTACAAACACTAAGCATTTGTTTCGTTCAAGAATAAATTGTGCGATCTAATGTTTAAGATCAAAGTAAGCGCCTACAGAGCCGACGGACCGTCTTCTCTTGAAATCTGCGGTGAAGCCTAATATTTTTTTTTTTTTTTTTTTTTTTTTTTTTTTTTTTAAAGACCCTGTCTGGTGGTGTTTACTCGGTAACACCGGTGTTGACGCACGTGTATTACTCGGTATGAAAATGTCCACACCGCGGCAACCCTACTCGAGACATTCAATCAGATCGTGGAAGTATTTCCCATTGAAATCGCTAACGGGGAGAATATCCCGGTTATTATTTTAGCCACAAACTACAGTTCATCTGCGCGGCGGCTCACTCGCTGGCGAGATCACACGGTGAAACGCTGCTGTGATCGGACGAAGGCATTGTGTGTTTCTAAGGTGATTTAACGTCATAGTCTTAGACGAGCGTTTAACTTATGCTGCATATTTTGCACTGCATTGTTTTTTATCAATAGTTTGAAAAAATGGTCCCACACCGGACTCTTATGTGAAGCTGACACTTCATGGAGAAGTGACACTCCTGCAGCGCGCTCACGACCAGACGTGAACATCTCCCATTAAAAAAAACGGCATAACCCACTGATTTTCGGATTTCTATTCTATTTTTAAAGTCAACTTGAGCGCAAGTGGAAAACCGGTCATTCGGTCGACACATTCACATCCCTAATGCATATAGAGAAAGTAATAAAAACAGCCTACCACACCACAAAGAATGATCAGACCTTCATCTCTTATTTTTTTTTTTGTTTGAACATGACTTCTGCAGGTGAACTATTCATTAAACTGCCCAAATTCAAGAATAAAAACAATCATCAAACTACTGGACTTTAAAATACTGGCCCACTCTTTCAACATACTTTCAGTTGTAGGCTTCAAATTCAATATGTTTGCCTGGTTTTATATTATGTGTATGAGCAATATCAACATTTCATATAATTAACTAAAAGAAAAATAACCAAATCTAAAGGGAATATCTACTGTTACAGTATAGATATTCCCTTTAGATATGGTTATTTTTCTAATACAGGTATTATAATTATTGACACTAAATTATGAAGAAAAAAAAGTGTGTGCAGGGCCAGTGAAAATATACAAGGGCCAGTAAAACTCGGATCCACTGGCCCGGCGGGCCAGTAGGAAAAAAAAGTTATGTTGAACCCTGTTTAAGGTACTAATTCTTTCTTCTTTTTTGCCTTTCAGGTTGATGGGGGGGGGGGGGGGGTGAAACGTTGGTCGGTTGAATTCGCGCCACACATGCAAGGCCAACAGTGAGGTTGATCTGGATTTCTGCTCTCAATTGTCTAAGGTAATCATCCATTGTAAGCGTTAAATATTCACATTTTTTAAAGAAACAAATATGTTTATAGCCTGCTTTGAGATTAATCATGTTCAGTTAACTTTGATATTAGCCATATTATAGCTATCAGTTGAGTCAAGATATTAACATTAATGCTCAGTGTTTCCCCCAGAAAATGTCTTAGTTGACTAAGACGGGTGCGGCGAATTAACTGTTAATTTGAATACAAAAGTACAACAGACACTGACCTTACAGTTGTGCAATTTTGTTTGCTATGTGCAGGTACAAATGATGTGCAAACATGCAGTACAAAGCACGATTAAAGAAAACTTCTACTGTTTTGGTGTAATACTATACAGACACACTAAATACAAATAATGGACCATACACTCAACATATGTATGCACATCAAAGTAAGTCAAGGTAGTCAAGGCGGGGGGGCTGGCGTTGCTAAGGTGGCCGCCTTAGCTATGAAGCGCTGGGGGAAACACTGATGCTTGAAATGTTTGTGTAAAGTAACTTATTTTAATTTGAAATATTTATAAGTAGAAGATGCTGTCTATTTTTTTATTATTATTTTTTTATTGAACATGTACAACAAAGCTCCGTATTTCTTTCTTTAGGGAAACCGTCAAAGAACTAGCTGAGTGAGGAGTGGGACTGAGGAAACAGGCACGATTAATTGTTTGGTAAGTGATAAGCTGGTTGAACTGAAAGTCAAATGTTATATTTAGTAATGTGACCGACCATGGAGATGTATCTCTATACGTTTATTAGAGGGCAATTTTACCGTGTACGACCAGCGCTGAAAATTTCTCTATGCAGGAAAAACCCTACTTACTCACACACACACACACACACACACAGCGGGTCGGTGATGAAATACATCGTAGAATTGTTTTTGAAAAAGGATTCAATGAAGCTAGACACCATAAATTAAATTAGGATTAATATGTGTCTTTTATTCAGGATCAGGATTCTGAGCCAGAGCTTGAAGATGTTGCAGTGGCCCTCCTGACAGTCATCAGTGACAACGACAAGTCCAGTTCACAATCAGCCTGAGAAGATCTGTCGTCATTGAAATTGACATTGTGGTCAGCGTTCCTAGACTTCCTGATGCCTTCCTGGTAATGTTTGGACTCATCTATGCACTACACCTCAGCTATCCCAAAGGACTTGCCAACACTTTTGAATTCATTCAGAAGGTTTTACTTTGTTTGGAAGACAGGAAACTGTCGCGCAGGTTGCAGACTCTCAAGATTGACTTACATTTTTGAACTAATTGAGACACGTGGTATTGAGATATTTGATATTACATTTCAGAGTGAAAGGGTTCTATTTGAACAATGTATTGCCCTGGGCCTGTTTAGGTGTAGCGTATAGTACACATTGCCTTTGCATTTAAAGGTGTAGTCAGCGATGCTGGAGAATGCTTACTGTCTTAACCGGTGAATATCTCCTCAAGATCCACTACATGTCCGTACTGTGTGCGCTGGGGGAAAAAATCCAGTGTTAATACACAGCCTTTTTACAGAGCCCATGCTAGCCGATCCGTCTGCGCACGGCCCATGTTCCCATGTTGCTCTATGTAGCTGTCCCAAGACAAGGGAATGTGGGCGCATGCGCAGATGGATAAGGTAGCGACAGTGTGGGCTCTGGAAAAAGAATCCAGTGTTAATACAAAGCCTAGGCTCTGTGAACAGGCATAATGCTAGCTACGGTGGGGCCCCTAAGTTACCAGTTTACAGAGCTAGGCTGCGTATTTGAGTTTTCGGCCTTTTTTCGATATGCCAAGTGTTTTCCGCCTTTTTCCAACGAAGATGGTGAATGTGGTCTGGTCTGTTTGTGTGTGTGTGTGTGTGTGTCTTTGTGTGACAAACAAGGTTTTCCCGCCCTTTCCCCCCACCAAGGATATTAGTCAATGTGTTGTCTTCGGTCTAAATTCATCATCTAGAAACAGTACACTATTCGCTTCATTAAAACACTATGAAATTACATATATTAGACAGGATGCAGTGAGGACGTTATATAATAAGTTAATACATTTAAATGGTGTAAAATTATTTTAAGTTGACTCCCATACTCTATTTGTATTACCAGTAAGTATTTCAGCTCCATATGCACCTGTTGTTTTCCGTTTTTATATTTTTGTTTACCAAGAGAAGTAACCTCTATTATTCTCCCATTTTTAGAGAACTTTGCCTACTTGGCAAGAAAATTGAGTGCTCCAAGAGCAAATGAAACAAATAGGGGAACTACTGCAAGTGAAGGAGTCCCCCCATTCCAAAATCCCTCTGGAGCTATCCGTAAGTTTGGCCATTATGAGTGTATGATCAATTGAAAAATGCAATTGTGTCTGAAATGTTGTATAAAGGTACTAGGGCTACAACAAGTGATATGTAAAAAAAAAAATAGCTTACGGCCCCCACACACATCCTACCTCTACTGCGCGTCTGCGTCTGACTTTTTGTCACAGACTGTGAAATCAACGTAGAGCGAGCACACATCCAACCTCAGACGCACTGCTGAGGCGCGTCGGAGGCACGTCTGCAGCGACGCTCCCCTTCACCTCAGGAGGCTCGCCTATTTTTTTTCTGAGAGCAGCGCGTCTCTCTCGCGTCTCTGTGCTTTAACTGATAGAGAAATACTCTGCTGACAGTCATACCAGCAGCATTCACTCTAGTTACACGTTTACCCGGTGTGTTTATTTCAAAATAAAACATCCCTCAGTCGTATACGCGAATAATCCCTTTATTTCACGATTTAATTGTGCAATCAAAATCCGAGGGATTTAAAACCAAATTTTCAATTAGTTCTGGCATTTCATTTTTGGATAAATGACACATAGAGATCCAATATAGTGAAGAAATAAAAAAGATCATGATGAGCGCAACAGTTTTCCGTTGCTCTATCTGTGTCTACGGCCTTCTTCTTCCCCGACCACACTCCCCCCCCCCCTCTCTCTCCCGTATAAGTCAGTAAAGTGTTTTTTGAAATACTCTGCTGAGAGTCATATTGACTTCATACTGGAAGCTTTCGCTGTAGTTTCACCATTTCCTGGTGGATCCCCTTCAAAATAAAACTTCCAACAAGCGAAAATATGGCAGAAAAAAAATGGCAATGGGGCGCACGGATTACTGTCCAGACTCAATATAAATCATACATCATAGATGACATGAAAGAACTTCATTTTTAATGGGAATTATCTATGAAAACTCTATGTAGAAAGATAGGGCTTTTAGAAGCAGCAGCTGCTGAGACGTTGCATGTGTGTCCGAGAAAAGTCCGAGAGAGGCAGCAGTAAGGTAACGCGACGCGCTCCAGAGGTAGACGCAGGATGTGTGTGGGGGCCGTTATTATTATTTTTGCACATGTGCAGACATTAACTCCCACGCCAGTGTTCCACGGTGTACTGATAGTAGAAAGTTAGTTGTTTAACAAAATGATTGCTCTTTGCAGGCCTTGGTTCGCCAGACCCACCGAGGTATGGTTGATTTGCAGTGGAGGATCGGGCCTAATGAAAAGTAAGGCAAATCCCTACATTTTTAATTCTTAGATTATTTATTTATCTAATTGTATGTTACTGTTATTTCCTGCCAGCACGTTTAGATTATTAACCATTATTTATTTGACTAAAATAATTTTAATTGTTGTTTTAGCTGTATTAATGGACTGATATGACTTGTAATCAATAATCAAATTCTTATTCCTCCAGATTCAGAACCCCACATAATGAGTCTGTTACGAAAAGCCTAATCCAGGCACTTCGCGATTTGGGGCAGGGATGGGACCCACAGCTCATGCGAAGTAAGTATTAAGCCTAGTTTCAACTAAGTGGTTCGGTCGAACTGTATTTGTGCCTGCTTTTATGTCTTTTGTAAATCACATGCATGCTTAAACAACTTGTTGAGGAAATATCTCTCATGCTTTCACTTTCTCTCTGTGGTCTATTATTATTTTTGAATTATTTTTTATTTTTTTGTTATTTCCAGAAGCCTGCAACAGGGCGTATGAAAACCTAAAAGCCCAATCCAGGATGGAGCCAGGGGGCAGTAAGGAGGTCATCCTGTGAGGAAGTTTATCACGAGCCGTCGAGATAGGGTGAGATATATTTTTATTAGCCTACCTTCCATAAAAAAATTAACAAGCCTCAGTGCTAGGGCTGCATCTAACCATTATGTGAACAATCGATTAATCGGACCTCGCCCATACATTGTTACAAAGGCTGTAGTGAGACTGTCACCCGCGGCAGTTGATTTTATATACTATCTATGCCCACGACACAGACGTGGCCGTTAACAGTTTAAAACACGGCAAGGGCTAACGTGCTGCTATGTTTGGCTGCGCACAGCTACTGATCCTGGGTCAGCCACAACGTTAGAGTGACTGTAGTGCAGAGCGGGTGGGATGTACATGCGTTAAAAAAAATAACACGTTAATTTCAGAAATGAATCACCCTGCATTAACACGTTAATTTTGACAGCCCTACTTATAACACATCTTGACCGGAATATTTTTTATCCCAAATATGATTTTATTCCTGGACCTGTTTTGTTGGCAAAAAAAACAGTTCTACAGGCTCACAATTTTTAATTTTTAATTTTTTTTAGCTCTTCAAGAAGAGGGTCAAGGTGGCCAAAACAACACTCAGTCCAGAAGACTACCTGTTCTTGAAAGGCGCTGATCCTTGTTTGATGTCGGATGAGGAAAGCGATGAGGAAAAAACATTTTATACATTTTCTTCCCCTGTGTGGCGTGCACCACGTCTCAGCACCATCATCATGTCCTGCCAGCAGGAGCTGGACAAGAACAGGAGGAAGGGAGTGGATCCATGCTCAACCCACCACCGGATTCCCTCAGGACAAGGGTCCAAAAGTTCAGCCCCTGCCTCCAGGAAGGGGGAATATTATGTTCAAGAGGAGGAGGAAGTTATTTAGTCTTTATTTGTTATTGCCGGTGGTGGGTTGATTGTCGATCCACTCTCTTGGCTTTGTTGATGTGACAGTTTTTAGTTTTATTCTTGCCTTCACATGCCTTTACGCTGCTTCCTGCGGACTACTTCGGAGATGTCGGCTGTTGCTGTGGCTCACGTTGTGGAGGGCCAGTCGTCCTGCAGGGGGTGGCGGTGCGGCCGCGTCCCCCTGCTGTCCGTCCGTTTGTGGGGGGCTGCGTCACAGGTGTGGGGCGGTTTGTGTGCCCCCTCGTCACCGACGATGGGCATGCATATTGTCCCGCCTCTTGGATGCATTCTCCATGGGCTGGCGGGCGTCAGGGGACGCGGCCGTCCCGCTTTTCTGGCAGGACGACTGGCCCTCCACAACGTGAGCCACAGCAACAGCCGACATCTCCGCAGTAGTCGAGACTCCAGTGACCCTTAGTAGCGAGCGGGGCTAGGAAGCGCTCGCTTCAGGTTTATGTTCAAAATAAGGTCTTAATTGACTTGATGTTTTGCCAGTTAAAGCCACTACGAGTAATTTTGTCGGTTGGCGGCCCCTTTGAACAAAAGCGGTAGTATTTTTACGACGCCAGCTGTTTTCTAGCGTGTGTCGGCCGTGAGAGTGTCAAATGATTAAGACGCAATATAGTGCATGTCCGTGTGTTGAAAGTGTGAGGGCACCGGACTCTTTTCGGCTCTGTGAGAGTGGTTAGTGACACTGCATCAACTAATGCCAGTCAGTGCTACACGCACCTGATTGCAATGAGTTGATGCAGTGTCACTAACCACTCGCACAGAGCTGAAAGATTCCGTGTCCTCACAGAAAGCGAATGAAGGAGAGACGGCAGTTAGTATGGATCACGATGAGGTAATGTGTTTGTGTTGTTGATGTAAATAATGATTATTTCAGATGTATAATGGTAATCTGATGATGGTGAAGCAAAGCAAACTTTGTTTTAGTACCACTCATTCATTTAGGAGTAAACCTGCAGTCCAGTTCACTCCTGTGAAATTGTGTACACGTTGCTTTATCCCTTTTAGCTTTTCTTCATTGCATTTTCTTTCTTTTTTTTAAATTAAAATTATGTTATGTTTATTGTTTTATACGGAGGTGACATCTGGGGGGGGGGTCTGTTTGCCCGATTTAGTGATCTGTTTGCATAACTTAATAATCTGTGGCCACACTTTAATAAATTAAAATGTTATCAAAAATGAGACACAATTTAAAGAGTATTTTTATGTGTTTTTTTTTTCTGTGTGCTTCAAAATATGACTACATCTTGCCTCTGAAATACACATGTAGTCTAGCCTGATAAAGTGTGTTTACAATAAGAATTGTGTGTGGCATTAACAAAAGCCCAAATCAAAAATATATGAGTGCCAATTTTCAGAGACAATCCAATGGATGCAAGTATTCACAGTAAGTTTGGTCAGATTTGAATCATCTTTGAATAACTAATGATCATGAAGAAAATATCTTATTTTATTTCACAAGCGGGACATTGACTGCTGCACTTGTATTCCACTGAGTAATGATGGTAGAAAATGAGCACAACATTGTTTTCTGGATAATATTGAATCACACTATTTCTGTAGTATCTTGATATACTGACAGACGTGATATGTGACAATCAAAATACGGCATCAGTCATAGAAGGGAAATATCTAAAATCCATATTCTGATAGTATCAAATTGGTCCCATATCAACTCAAGATATGCTCCTGATATGAAAATGGCAAATTCAGTGGTCGGAGAGTATCCAATACGGATTTTGTCATATATGGGTCATACTTTTACAGATTTGAATCATATCTTTGTATATCCGACGTAAGACTATGAGTCATTTCCAAAACGTTTCCTGCTACGTATACCAAACATATATTGCTTTCCGGATATGAGTTGACATATTTCTTGAGTATCTTTTGATATCCTGACAGCAGACACGTGATGTGTGTGAAAATCAGAATACGACACCAGTCATATAAGGGAAATATCTAAAATCCATATTCTGATAGTGTCGAAGTGGTCCCATACCAGCTCAAGATATGCTCCTGATATGAAAATGGCAAATGCCGTGGTCGGAGAGTATCCTATACAATATTGGTTCAGATTTGAATCATATCTTTGTATATCCGACGTAAGACTATGAGTCATTTCCAAAACGTTTCCTGCTACGTATACCAAACATATATTGCTTTCCGGATATGAGTTGACATATTTCTTGAGTATCTTTTGATATCCTGACAGCAGACACGTGATGTGTGTGAAAATCAGAATACGACACCAGTCATATCAGGGAAATATCTAAAATCCAGATTCTGATAGTGTCAAAGTGGTCCCATACCAGATCAAGATATGCTCCTGATATGAAAATGGCAAATGTCGTGGTCGGAGAGAATCCTATACGGATTTCGTCATATATGGGTCATACCTGGAAATATTTGCGCAAAACTATCTCCGGATTTAGGGGTCTTTCGCCCAGTGCCTGCTGCTGTAAACAACAACAGTAACTTTTCCGGAAGCTTTCTAACAACAAACAATGTTCCAGGGATCACATGTTCTCGGGAGGAAAGTTTGTTTTTTCAGTAATGAGAATATATCTTAGAAATTGTCCACCATTCCGGCATACCCATGGTGCACCTTTAACTCGCTCATATTTGAATATTTTCATCGCCTTGCATTCCTAGTTTTGCAGCGGTTTATCAGTTTAATCAGCTTGCGTAGGAGAATGTGGAAGACCAGTGGTGGGTGGGAGGGGATATGCATCATTCTCACATCCTAAGTAGTGATGCATCTTTATTAGGCTAGCCCCGACATGGGCCCAGGAGACGCCTATCTGCTATCACTGTCAATTAGCAATGGGGTAGCCGCGCATGGGGAATATGGCTCGCTTCTCTTTATTAATATCCCCCCGCAAGAAAACAACCACACAGTACTCACAGATGTATAGAAAGAGGCTTTCGTCTTTATTAAAACACACACATTTAGAGCAGCAGTAGTGCAAACCATGCAAGATAATGTCATCAGGCGGTATCATAAGTACATATTGCAGAGATTTACGTTTCAGTCACTGAGAGAATTTCAAATATAATAAAATGGGGAAATGGATGGAGGGTGCTTGGCTTTATTCAACACATGGGCAGATATTACATTATCATTTCATCATGGCTTTTCTGGCAATATGGCTTCCATTTTTTTTTTCAATCAGATAGATACAGACATTATTTATTCATAGATGCATTTTTAAAAAGGCACACGAGATACGGCGTAAGGCCAATCTCCGCAGAGTTGACACAATCAAATATACATGAATATAATATTAGTGTGAGGTTGGGGGGAGGGGGGAGGGGAGGGGTGGCGGTTGGCAGGTGGATAAATTAAACTTTATTCATATGGAGAAGAAGGAAGGGAAATGGAAAAGAGGGGATGGGAAGTGGAGTGGGCATTTATATAGACCACATTCATTCCAACACCTTTATTTCTTCACAGAGATTTTCTATTTCCATTTGTCCGCAACGGTGTGTCATTTTCTGTTAGCCCAGAGTGAGTCTTTTGTGTTGGTGTCGAGTGTGTGTGTGTGTGTGTGTGTGTGTGTGTGTGTGTGTGGTCTGGCAGTATATCCTTGCTTTAAGGCAAGTGTCTCTTTAATGAGGCCTTTGCTGCAAAAGGAGCTCCCTAGGACTCTTTGACGTGCTCTGCATCTCAAACACACACACACACAGCACGCAGACCACAAGCACCTCCTTTCCTCACACTCGCACACACACACAAGGTTCCTCGCTGGCTGATGTATGTGTGTGTGAGTGAGTCTATTCCCTCCGCGGTGCCAAAAGCAATTGATTGGTGGCTTTCCTGAACAGAGTGAGAGCTAGTCAATGAGAGACAACCTTTTCCGATGCAGTTTGTATACTATGTGTCCTCTTCTCTCACTCTCACACACACACACTCTCTCTTTCTCTCTCTTGCCCTTTTTCTCCTTCCTCCTCCTCCTCCCTCCATCTCCCACTGCGATACTCTGACCTCATGTTTATGTATCTCACACTATGTCGAGCTGTTCATCAGCGCTACTACTGTCAAAGGTCCCTCCTGCATATTCAGTTTCTGAATAAATATAAAAACTCTTTCGACAAAACAGATCGTATTACACACACTCAGACACGGACAAACAGGGCCGTTGTGTGTGTGTGTGTGTGTGTGTGTGTGTGTGTGTGTGTGTAGTGAGCGCAGATGAGCTAACACGGGTGAAAGAATTTGCAATAGTCTACAAACAAACATATACTGTAGTAGCTGTCTGTCAGAAAACCTTGAAACTCCCTAACAGTCATTTTTCAGGACACAAAAACAAATTCTACTGTATTTTTTTAAACAAATTAGCTCTGATTAATTATTTTTCTTGGTTTAAACTTTACGAAAGACACACACACACACGGACATCGCAGTGATTAATGAAGAAAAAAAATAATCCAAAAATGGAGATACAAAGTTTCTGCCAGCGACCAAATAGTAATTCTGTCAAACAAACAGCATAAATGGACGGATTATGGAAGGCGCAGTATAGTACTGTATTTGCTCAGTGGCTTTGGCATGCACAAGGCTTTCTATTGGTTTAGACAATATCTATGGCTTAGTAAATGTTGTGATACAGGCTCAAACCACACAAAGTGTATTTGCAGTTGGTGCAGAGACGCCCTCTGCCAGAGCTTCATAAACTAAGACCCAGCCTGCTAGTTTTCTCTCATTTGCAGCGTTGATGAACACATTTTTTTTCAAAGATTGAATCGAGTTACAACCTCCACGAGGGTTGTCTTTGTGTGTGTGTGTGTGTGTGTGTGTGTGTGTGTGTGTGTGTGTGTGTTATGCAAGGCTTCATTGTTTTTCCAAGGAGAATGAGGTGTTCAGGAGCAGATCAGCTCATTAGCGGCCGCGCTGAATTGCCCTGAATGAATGCTATCAGCCTCTAATGAAAAGTATTGTTCTTGGGATCAACTAAATCAAAAGTTGTTTAAAAGCGAACGCCCGTGACACACACACACACATGCACTTCATCAATGGCGAAGAGGTCTCTGATGGGGATTCAACACTCAACGACATGGTTACAGGGGCCAACAACCCCACGAGAAATCTACCTCTCATTTAGACCACGGCCACTGCTCAATACACTCTCGTTTATCGACCAGCTCCGGTGGAGGTGTGTGTGTGTGTGCGTGTGTGTGTGGATGGGAAAGAGTGTGAGAAACAACAGGAGGAAGGGCAGGATAAAGAGAAAGGGCTGAAGAAAAACTGGGGATATCAATTGATTTACCTCCGATTGATTATGGTGATTCGGCATCCGATTAGTAGGACACCTGACCTGTTAACAACCAACGGGCTAATTAGAAACACATTTCTCTGTTCAGTTGAAAACACAGTTCGAAATACTGTACAATTTCTTCCAATTCGAGACAATAGTAAATATAATATAGTACTAACGTGGCAGAAAGTAGTGTTTGTGAGCTCAGACAGCCTGGAGCTGTTGTAGAAATGATTTCTGTTAAAGCTTATCGGTTAAACAAAATGTCCATCTTTACTTTTAACATTTAGACCACTAAAGCTGAAGACTTAAGGAGATTTTCAGCATTCAAACTCGACATAAATTGCTTATTTTTTTCTTTTCTTTTTTTTTGTTCCCAATACCCCTATTAAAGCTGGGGTATGTGATTTCTGATTGGTCAAAATTGAGCTGACACTTTGACCAATCAGAGCCAGGATCTGATTCTCAGTTCTTATTGGCTGTTGGGACTGTCAGTAAGTGTCCCAGTAATGTTCCTGGTGAGTATCAACAGAAAAAGGGCAGCTAGTACGCTACAGTATTGCACTGGAATATTCATATTAATAAGGAACTTTGGTGAAAATGGTTTTCTTTATAATTTGTTGTCCTGTCAGTGGTGCACGAAGAGACACAAGGCATTCAAATCAAGTTAAATTTATCGATGATTTGATGATGTATTTAAATATACCTTGAGGATTTTACACAATCTAATACACAATCACAAAACTCAGAATTGTTATCAGTGAAAGGACTTGTGCTTTTTTTTAGGTCAATCACACAGCAAAAAACGCTATTCATGGCGCTCTATGACAATAGCTGTAATTTTAGTAATACTATACTCTATACTATACACCCTACCCAGGAAATACATTTCGGCCAATCAGAGCAGACTGGGCTTTTTTATGCACATTTGTTGAGCCTGTACCGGATAAAAAGAAGACTTCACCTAACAGCAGAGGGCGAATATTGAGGTTGAATATTTCCTATTGTTTCCCAAATCAAACTAAATTCAATTCTCTGCATCAAAATGTTTAGGAACAGTAAAAAAGAAATTATGATTTTCTGCCAGGATGATGGCTGGACCCCTTTTTATCACCTCCTCCCTCTGCAGACTCAAACTGGTACATTCTACTGACGGCGCCGTAACAGAATTTTTGGGTCCTAAATTTCAATCAGTCATATGTCTTTGCCATTCGGGGGCTGTCAACATGTTAAATTGCCAGGTGCAGTTTTAACAGCAATTCATAAATACATTTTGACTTCACTCATCACTCCTCAGGCATCGTCCTCAACTCTCAAAAGGTGTCTGAATTGCTTTTTTTCGTCACAAATAAGAATATTTGGGGGTTGGCAGGAGAACACTAAATGAGACAGGATTTGTTCAAGTTGGGGAGGTGGTTGAGGGCTGGTAATGAACACTGTGCAGACCTGAAGGTTAGCACAGCGGGCTGCAATCTTATCAGCATGGAATCTTATTTTTCATCAAGACGTGGGGGGGGGGATTTGATATTTAACGGCGGGGCAGTTTTATCTTCCAATCACACCGCTTAGGGTCTGCACCATGGACACCTTGTTAAGCACCTAGAGGAGTCCAATCAGCCGGCCGTAGGTAGGTGGGTTGTCAGCGTGAGTCTTTTTGCACATGCATGGTGATTGAATGCGTACCGGGACATTGAACTGGTTAGAGCTCTCCAATCAGTGTGCATGTGATGTCTGTTAGACTGGCAGAAATTGGCAATCAGGTGAGGTTGGCATGGACGTGGGTCTCCCCCTCGCTTGGATCTTGACTCCAATTGGCCCTTTCAATCCATTCTCATTCTCTCATGCTCTCACTAAAAGCCCTTATAACTTGACCCTGACAGGTGCTCCTGACAAAACCCATTACGCCCCTCAATTACGCTATATATCTCTCCTATACCTGTCGGTTGTTTGTATCTCCATTTCTAGGCATACCCCTTTCACCAGTCTATATCTGCGCTATGCATCTCGGGCCGTCCTAAATAGCCTTGGTGGGGACATTGCTTTCCTCTGCATTAGCAAAACAGACCAGGTGTGGGTGAGGGAAAGGAAAGTAATGGAAAACAGTTGTATGCACAGTGACCGGTTGGAGGGGGGGAGAGCTGTGTAGTACAGCCATGGTTGAGGGTTTCTTTCCCAAATAAAGGTAGAGCTGAAACTAATTGCTTGAATAGGTGCTCTCACATGGCTAGGAGTTAGTCCATTGGTTCCAAAGCAACCCTAGTGCTGTTGAGGTAGGTGGCAGTGGCAGGGGAGAACTGGGCGGTATGTGTATGCTTATTATTCACCACTGATGCCTCAATTAAGGAGAACTTATTAAATATGCATTTTTCTGGGTTTTTTGACTCTGTGAAGACAATCAGTATGTTTACATGACGTTAGAGAGTATAGATTATAATAATAGTTGGACTTAAACCAGACATTTAAAATACATAAACATGTTCGTCCGACTGAAAAATTAGGGGAAAACAAAAGAAATATTCCATTAAACCAAGGAAGCAGCCCCTCTGACTCAGAAGAGCGAGGCTACTCTACCATTAGAGTTGGTTCCCTCCACTGGGATCTTTCGTAGTTTAGAATTTATGCATGCACTCATTATACATACAGCAAAGACCCTGGGACCCATGCATTAATATTAGAATATTTTCTAGCCTAACTGTGGTTTTGGTCTCTCTCTTTCGCTCCACATTATGCATTCATCTCCAGCCCCGCTACCTCTCCTTTGTCTTTTCACCGTCTTTCCGGAGAGAAAGGGAAGGGTGTTGAAAGTAGACGGTGTGAGAGGTATTAGCAGCGAGTGATAAATCTCTCCCTGTTGTCTGTAACGCTCTCCGCTCCACTGGCTCTTCCCTTGTTTCTGACCCAAATCTAATGCGACAGCGCTCGTTTTCAACACCCCAACCCATCCACCCATACATGTGCACAGACACTCTCCTCCCCGCTACCCTCCCCACGCTCGCTATTGCAGGACTTGTGCACCACACTGCAAAAAATTATATTCAAAACAAAGTATATTTCTAGACAATATATCTCATGACACTTCATATGAGACACAATGACCTACTATAACATTTAACATTTAAGTAAGATACTGTATAAAGAGATTTGTAAAAAGTCAATCCGCTTGAATTGAAAATGAGGATAACAAGGCTGGCTTAGGATGACAAAATAGCTCTTCCTATTACTAGTGAAAATTGCTCAATGTGAGTATTTCTAGCTCATTTCAACCTGTATCTCATCTTAAAATGCTAAAATATCACTGATTCATCTTATTTTGAGTACGTGATTATCTGTAAGCTAGAACAGTGCCGCTAATGCATTACCTGAAATGAGAAAACACATGAAATTAAGAGAATGACATTGAGAAGGCGAGGCAAGAATACTGCTTTTGAGCTCCACAGGCTTATTATGATATAGACCACTTCCTAATACTAGTACAGTATACTTTATCAGCCAAAATCTGAGATATTTTCTTTCTTGAATGTTGCATCGTTTGTGAAGAAATCTTACCAAGTTAATTTTTACTTATTTTTTGAAGAGGCTTTTTTCCCCCCAGTGCACCTTCTATTTTTAGCTGCCTGTCCTTGGGTTACAATCCCTGAAAATTGCCATGATCCATAAAGTACTGGGTTTGTGGTTTGCTTGAGGGAAAACACACACACCCAGCCCCTGCCGATACCATCCTCCATTGAGCCCTCCCAACACATACACTCACTCCACCTTTGAGTGTGTGTGTGTGTGTGCGGGAGCAACAAATCGTTACCAATTTTCAAGTCTCTCGTCATTACTGGGGCGAATATTCCTTCTCATTAAAGGGGTGAAATGGAGGGAGTGTTAAACGAGTGAAACACCGACAGATCAGGCTCTTCTTTTCTCCGCACACCCCCACCATACACACACACACACACACACACACACACACCCGCCTCAGAAAGTTATCCACTGTAGCCAATTAGCATGACTGCAATGTGTAGCATTAGCTCCCCCTCGTCCATATCCACATTCTCTCTCTCTCTCTCATTACCGTCTTTTTTTCTCCCCCTATCTTCTTCCAAGCCATCCTCTCATTCTCTCCCTTTCTCATTAAAGCTGCGTCGTAACACAGTGAATCATAATAGGTGCTCTATACTGTGAAATGGTTTTTAGCTTTGTCTCATTTCGCCTCGCACTTCTAGCTGGGAAGAATGTGTAAACAGACAATCTATTCCGCCCAGGCTGCAGACACACGCCGACAGACACAATCTCACTGTCCATTAATCTGTCGTAAAGCAGCTTTTTTGCACCGCACCCGGAGACAAATCCCTGATATTCAGAGTGAGAAAGAAAAGAGAGAGAGTGTGGGGGCTAGCATGCAAAGCCATGTACTAGGCTATACACTGATAATAAAACATGAATCTAACAAAAGTAGGAGTTTTGGGGTGAGATTTAAAAGATGGCGGAGAGTGATCAGCGATCAGTCCCCCAGGGTCAGCGGCAATAGCCTCCTACACATAGCCTGGCTATCGGCAGACCGCAGCTCAATTTGATTTAAGATTGAACATGGGTCTGGAATCGACGCTGTCTTTTTCAAGTTTGAAGAGGAATGATCAATTGACAACAATCAAAATGCCAGATTGGGTCCAGACTAGTCTGCAGAGCGAAATCAAATGAGCGGCAGACTCGGCTGGGTTGACAACCATGGGGCTAGTGGCCAAGCTTGGTATTGCAAGATATTGCCTGTCTATAGGCTCTGTGCACTAGAACCCGGAAGTCAACTGACGGTGTCGGCATTCTAGTTTCCGGTCTACTTACTGACTCAGTCCATGCAGTTGAATTTCATAATATTTTGCTCCAACAAGCAAGCGGGAAAGGGATTTAAGTTTGATATTTAAGTTATTTGTATAAGTAAGAGGTTAATTAAGTGGTGTACCGGATTTTTAATAAACAGCGTAATTTTTTTTTTGTATTTGAAACACCAACTGTCTCTTATTGTGCTTACTTTAGGCCTACTAACGTTACGCCCATCTCTTAACATTTGAAGTTATTGTCAGAGCAGTGACCATGAAGAAAATAGAGAAGCCTCACAATTTGAGTGTATGATTAAGTTATGACGATAAGCCAAACGTTAAACTAACCATTATAAGCCCGTTCCCACTGTGTTCATGGGGATAGCTACGGTCATATGTTTTATGCAATATAGCCTACTAAAATAGGCCTAGGAGCTAGCTTTTTTTACACAACGGCACCGACAAAATAGGCACGCGAGCCGCACACACAGACCTATTATTTAGGCTACTATCTATGACACAGACACACGCACAATCATCACCAGCAGCGCATTGCCTCAAACAACTAAAATAAAATAAAAATCATTGGATATCACAGCATGAATGAACTTTCCTATACGCTACTCTGCCACCCACAAACGTTTTTAAACTCACCGTATAGTTTGCAGGTGTGCAGCAGAATCCTCATACGATAGGCGGACGTGTAAATCCCATGGTAAATCCGATAATATTCCACTTTTACCACAATTTGTCCGATGAAAGCAGCTTGCAACCAGTTAGTTTTCCTGCAGTCATTATTCCATGGGTAGCGTTGCATTTTTAAAGCGTGAGGACAACTTGATAGGGACTTCAGAAAGAGCCTGACAACAGCAATTAAATGTCTTATTCATTATTCAATTACAAATCTATTTTAATTCTCATTTTATCCTGATTTCCTATGAAGTTCGCTAGGGTTGGTGTCCGAAATGCTTGAAAATAAAGTTATCCAATAAAATATAGAATAGTGTTGTCTCTAGGCAAAACAAAGAATAAAAGGTAACAGCTCGCTCACTCATTGGTTAGGACGTATGATCATTTAGTAAGTGACGGGTGAATCAGCCAACCACAAGTTGCTATTCACGATTACAGTGGACAGAGGGCCACTGACAGGTCTGACGGGTCAGTGAGCGCGAAGTGTGAAATTAATGTGATTCACGGCTGCAGAAGAATAAACTATATTGCTGCAAGCTTGATAGCATTGCCATTTCCAAGACGCGATTTCGAAGATGATCGGATCAATAAGAATGGAAAATGAACGCCAGCATTAACGCAAAAGAGGAACATTGTTGGAAGGCATTTTACCAACAAGTAGAAACGACATGGGATAGACTAACTGCAGGAAAACTAACTGGTTGCAGGCTGCTTTTTTCATCGGACAAATTGTGGAATATTATAGTGGAATATTTGTGGATTCACCATGGGATTTATCCTGCTAGCCTACCACCATCGTGTTTGAGGATGCTGCTGCACACCTGCAAGCTACGGTGAGTTTAACATCTTTTTAGGGTGGCAGAGTGGCTAAATAGGAAAGTTCATTCATGCTGTGATATCCAATTATTTTTATTCTATTTTAGTCGTTTGAGGCAATGCGCTGCTGGTGATGATGGTGCGTGTCTGTGTGTGCGGCTCGCGTGCCTACACTGTGTCGGTGCCGTTGTATGCGCTGTAGGTTGGAGCTTTTGCCTGCTGTGCCTGGCGATGAAAGTGTGCTTGTGTGTACAGTACATAGCAGCTGTTTGTCGGAGCTTGTTCTGCGGTGTTTTTGAACTATTGAACTACGTGGTGCTCAAGATCCTCTTAGGCCGGGGTCTGAGCCAGGTTATGGGCTTGATGCTCGTGTTCTGCGCTCCCAAACACAGGCCCGTATCTTTGATAACAACATAGTTGTTCCACTCAAACAACGATAGGATGTAGCTTGTAACTAGTACCCGTCT
Organism: Ammodytes dubius; assembly: GCA_026122265.1. Lineage (NCBI taxonomy): Eukaryota > Metazoa > Chordata > Actinopteri > Uranoscopiformes > Ammodytidae > Ammodytes > Ammodytes dubius. Next base: position 5,662 of record JAOPFK010000264.1, on the reverse strand, counting down.
ACTCTTATCAGTACTGATGATTAGCTGGTCCTCAAAATGTCGGCTGCATATCTTTATTTACTACTTGTATGTGTTGTCCGAAACCTCAATCCTTTTAATCCAATGTATCCACTGCAGTGGAAGCTCAAACCGCTATTATATCTACTCTAAACTAAGCAAAGTGTTTCACAAAAGTGTTAATTCAACCTACCGGCACTTCACTGTTGTTTAAACAATCCCATAGGCTACATTTAATCCCCTTTTTCCAATGAAATACTCGTATATTAGTGTATGGTTACCGTAGTAACTGAGACACCGGAAACTAGTATGCCGACACCAGGCTAACCGGAAGTTCGCTTCTAGACTTGTGCACAGAGCCTATTGCAGTCCCTGAAGTTGAGCCCGCCATTAACTCCAATACGTAAGAAATATGTGGGAAAAATATTGTATGCATTTATTTGCACGAGAAGGAGACAGTCTGTAGCACAGAAGAGCCTTAGTGAAACAGACTTCCAGCAGATAGGTTCTGCCTCTGAAAAGGGCAATGAAACAGGTCTTACTTTAATAGATGCTCAGACCATGTGTTGCGTGTCCAAAGTTTTTCATCCAATTGTTTAGGGTTTTCACAAGTACAAAACATGCAGGTTGGTATGGTCACAGTCATGGCATTCTATGACAAATTACACACTGAGCATGCTCTATGGGTCCCATAACCAGGAAGTATCTACTTTAAAATTGTGCCATGCGCCACTGAGCAGATTTCCATAGAAAATAATAGTACGAAATTATTTCGGTGTCTTCTTCTAATAAGTCCATGAAAGAAGGTGAATTAAGTGGAAGGCCCAAAAATATGGCACGGGGATGGAAGGACGTAGGTGGGCGGTGTGTGTGTGTGTGTGTGTGTGTGTGTGTGTGTGTGTGTGTGTGTGTGTGTGTGTGTGTTTATGTGTAGACAGCAGCATCGAGACGTATTCTAAGCCCTGAATGTAAATATGCGTGAGGGGATTATCACAGAGTGCCAGGCGGCGCTTTTTGGGGCTTTTGTTTCCGTGACACTGTGACGTTGGCTTTGTTTCCCTGACAGCAGACGAGTGTGTGTATGTGTGTGTGTGTGTGTGTGTGTGTGTGTGTGTGTGTGTGTGTGTGTGTGTGTGTGTGTGTGTGTGTGTGTGTGTGTGTGTGTGTGTGCGCTTGTGTGTGTGACATCCAGGCATCTGTTTCCTGCTGGAAAAGGTTAATTACATCTCGGCTGCCTGACTGGAACGTGCCATGCATAATCACACACCCTAATGAAACCTGTGTGTGTGTGTGTTTGTGTGTGTGTCTTTATGTGTGTGTGTGTCTGTTTCTTTGTCTTTGTGTCTCGCTGTGCAATCTGAAAAGGCAGCGCTATTAGGCGGCTCAATATATATCTAAACCACTTGTTCAGGTTTTTAAGGTCTACTGTTGCAGCCGTGAAGAAACGCAAGCAGGTTGTCACAAACACACACTCACACAGGTGACAGCTGGAAGCACACCGCAGCAGTGGCATTTCTGCACAGACACCCCACTCCCGCCCACGGGACATTATTAATTGATGGGGTCTGCATCAATGTGTGTGTCTGTGTGTGTGTGTGTTTGTAATTAGTTGTCTTTCTATTAATGAGACGGAGCTGCTATTGCATTGGGTAGGGGGGAGTCAGGGGGGGGGGCTTATCCCAAAAGCCTGTTGCTGACTGTGACCCTTGACTTCCATCTTCACACTCCAGCTAAGCTGCTGATTGGACAGCTGCTAAGCCTTAGATTGGGCCTAGCTCAGCGTGAAAGCCGAGACCCTTCCACGGGTGACTTTGAGAAGAAAGTTTTCCCTAAGTTGATTTGACGTGAGCAGGTAGGTGAGGGAGTTCAGAGCTCTGTAAGGCTTTGGTTACAATTCATTCCTCATAAAAGGTCCAAAGGTACATTAAGGTGTTTATTCTGACTGAACCTTGTTTGTTTGCATCAGTATATTTTTCCTATACAACCATCTTTGATGGATGTTATCTCATTTTTGATCACTCTGAACCAAAAATCTCGACTTCTAAACATCCACTTATATATAACTCAACTTTCCATTATCATTGTGTAGGGGGTCAAACCTATGGACAACCCTATGCCGCCACCGTGCGGCCAAAACAATGCAGTACACCCTAACCTTTCAGGTGGGTGTGCCCAAACGCTAGCCTGAAGCCCCACCCCAGATGACCCCGGATGACGCCGGGACTTCAAAAGCACCCCCGCGGCATTATTCTGGCTTTCTGGTGGCGGCGTTAGCTGACCCGTATAGAAACAACAAGTCTGTACAGACCCACAAGGGCCCTCTTCAGCCCACAACTAACCACCACGTGTTTTACGAAGACTATCTCCTGCGGCCGCGGTGATACCTGAAACAACAGTGTGAGTTAAAACTGTTCCTTTGGAACGACCAGAAGAACTAGGAAACAGGCGGGTTTACCGAGAAACCTGCCTTTGGACCAAGGACGTAAGCCGGTCGAGTTGTCCCCGACCGCAACCACTACACCCGGGAAGCAGGCGAGTTTACCTAGAAACTCAGCCTCCCGGACCGCGGACTGGACCCGCACCGAGTTGTCTACGATCGGAAACCCCCCCGCACAAAATCAGCGAGCCCTTTGCCTTTTTCCTGCGATCTGAAGACCGCAGAGATCACCTCACCAGCTCCTGGAACGCCACAGGCACGGAGCCTCCGTTGTGTGAGCCCAGTCCGGAAAGGATTGGCTGCCCGCCATAACGACGACGAGCAGAGGAAACTAGCTTTCCCCACAAGTGAGATTTTGGCATAATAATTACCTGGGCAGATGTTTAGTTTAGCATTTACTTTTTAAAGTGTGAACAATACTGTTTATTTTCGATTCTGTGTTTGCTATTTTTGAACAAGCTGTGATCTATCTCTGTTTGTCCTCTCACCAACGGAGAGTCAGGACGTTCAGCTGGTCACTTCATTCAACGCTGCAGTGTGGTTTTTAAGTCTGCTGTATCTTTCTTTCTCCCCCCTTTGCGCTCAAGCGTGTTCTTTCCTCCTCTTCCTCTCCTGCACGCACGTACACACACGTTAGATAACCCTTATGGTGGTCTTTATTGGACATAATTGGTGTTAAGATCTTTGATATAATCCCGTTTAAAGGAGCGAGTGATTTCGAAATCCCCGCCCCAGTCTTCTTCTTGGCCCTTTGTTCTGAAATAGACGCCATTTTGAGTAACCGTGGTAGCTACTTCCCCCTACCGGGTGGAATTAGAATAGCCTAGCCGGCAGCCATTTTGTGGCATTAAGAACCTGCTTTCGATCGCCATCTGGTGCCTGTCGTCCTAAGTCACGTGGGAGCTTCCCCCCCGTCCCTTTTCTTGCTTCGCGTCACACACACACACACACACACACCCCTTACTCACTCACTCACATACACATAACACACACACACACACACACACACTCACTCACTCACACACACACACACATATTGGTTCATGGCTGTATAAATAACAATGTTCTAGACGTTTTCTTTGATTAAGTGTATTTGCTTTATGCGTATAAAACGGATGTTACCTTAAGTTTCATTGTGTTTAAAATAAATGTTCTTATATTGTAACTAGAAGTGTTTGTGATTTATTTGTGTGGATATTATTGGAGTGTCAACAATCAACAAGTAGAAGGATTCTGTAGCCTTCAGAGTTTAAGATCATATTACCAAAAATAATAATAGTAATTATTTGATTACATTATTATATGGAAATGATCATTGAGACTAGGATTTATTAATGTTGATTCCTTTTAACTGAACATTAAAGTAATCAATGTTTAAGAATAAACCATTGATTAAACGAGACAATTTGCTATTATTTTTCCATTCTTAACTGAATGGTGGTGCCCCTTTTGAACTTTAATAAACTATTAAAGTATTATTAATCATCAGATTAATTTCTAATAGCAGAATTAATCTGAACCACCTGTACCCGCTACATAATTGGCGCCCGCGCGTGAGGCTTGTTGAATTGTTGACTTCTCCTACTAGTATTCCTACAAATGATTGTGAAACTTGTGGTTACAATTTTTGAAAAAATAGAATAGAGCTTAACTCTGTTTTGTCTGAAATTGGAACTGCCAAGGCTGAAGTCTAGTTGTGTTGTTTTGTTACACTGTGTGCTAAGTTGTGTGTCTAAGATAGTGTTAGTTTTGAGTTATATGGTCTGATAAATCTGCCTCGGATTGATTGAGATTTTTCATAATGGTTTTGTTTAACCCCTATAACGCTTAAATAACAGTAGTTTTAAAACACAGTTGTCCAGTAAGCTGAATTAGCATATCGAATCAAAATAAATAAAAAGTATAATACTACAAGCTGATTGTTAGTCACAGGCGGTTAAATTCCTCTGTGCGTTTGATATATACAATTTTCCATTGAGAAAATTGGTTGTAAGTCACAGATGGTTGATTCCTCTGTGCGTCTTAATATATGTTTACAGTGTTTCTTTGAAAAGCTGTTGGTGAGTCACAGACTGGTTTGATTCCTCTGTGCGTTGGATATATACAATTTTCTTTGGGAAATTGGTAGTAAGTCACAGACGTGTGCGTTTTGATATATATTTACAGCTTGTCTTTGGAAAGCTGTTGGTGAGTCACAGGCGGTGGTAATTCCTCTGTGCGTGTTGGTATATACATTTTTCCGTTGAGAAAAGTGGTTGTAAGTCACAGATGGTATAATTCCTCTGTGCGTCTTGATATACGTTACAGTTTTTCGTTGAAAAACTGTTGGTGAGTCACAGAGTGGAGTGTCCCTCTGTGCGTGTTGGTATATACATTTTTCCATTGAGAAAGGTGGTTGTAAGTCACAGATGGTATAATTCCTCTGTGCGTCTTGATATACGTTACAGTTTTTCGTTGAAAAACTGTTGGTGAGTCACAGAGTGGAGTGTCCCTCTGTGCGTGTTGGTATATACATTTTTCCATTGAGAAAAGTGGTTGTAAGTCACAGATGGTATAATTCCTCTGTGCGTCTTGATATACGTTACAGTTTTTCGTTGAAAAACTGTTGGTGAGTCACAGAGTGGAGTGTCCCTCTGTGCGTGTTGGTATATACATTTTTCCATTGAGAAAAGTGGTTGTAAGTCACAGATGGTATAATTCCTCTGTGCGTCTTGATATACGTTACAGTTTTTCGTTGAAAAACTGTTGGTGAGTCACAGAGTGGAGTGTCCCTCTGTGCGTGTTGGTATATACATTTTTCCATTGAGGAAAGTGGTTGTAAGTCACAGATGGTATAATTCCTCTGTGCGTCTTGATATACGTTACAGTTTTTCGTTGAAAAACTGTTGGTGAGTCACAGAGTGGAGTGTCCCTCTGTGCGTGTTGGTATATACATTTTTCCGTTGAGAAAAGTGGTTGTAAGTCACACATGGTATAATTCCTCTGTGCGTCTTGATATACGGATATTTTCTTTAGAAAATAACTGGAGTCTTGGAACTCCAAAAAGGGGTGTTAAAACTAACACTTTGTGAAGTGACTTCAGTCCCTAACTGGGGGGACGGTTATTGTTGCCTCTTCTGCAAACTCGTAGGTCCTGACAAAGAGATATGACTGAGGCTCTCTTTTCCAGGCAGGGGAGTGAAAACTCCGACCCTGAAACGATGTCTGACCTAGTGTCACGACTGGTCC
>JAOPFK010000263.1:0-10242 GCA_026122265.1 Ammodytes dubius | reverse complement strand
TGGTCTGTGGTAATTTTTTTTAAAAAAACCCTTTTTAAAAGGTGGAGGGAGTGGGAATGGGAATGTGGAAATGTAAAATAAGTTTTGGAATGTGGAATGTGGATTTGGGAAATGGGTTAACCTTTTTCCCCTAAAGCTGGATTCAAACCTGAGCCCTTTTGATAAAAACCTGGGCTTAAACCACTGAGCCACCCAAACCCTGTGGGGTTTAGGGTTAGGTTGGGTTTGCCTTATGTAAGGGGGTTTTAAACCGGGGAGGGGTTTTTAAACCAGGATCGCCGGAACGTCAAATCGTCCAAATAACTGTCCTTGAAAAGGTAAAGTTGACATTTAAAGGTGCCTACTAGACTAATTTTGGGATGGGCTTTCCTAGGGTCCTACCCCCGAGGCTCTACGAGCTTTCATTCTTTGAGTTATGAGTTTTTTTTATGTTTAAAAAAAGTTCTGTATCTCCTGAACGGAAGGTCTTTAGAGACTCGGGGACAACTCCGGGTGTGTTCAGCGTACCCGAATTATGTCTGACGGAAGTTGGTTTCAAGTCTGTAGGACGTACCGTTTGGAGTTATAAGTGAAAACTTTCCCCCAATAGGAATGAATGAGGCGTCATTGAAAATTTCTCTAAGTGCTGAGTCCAAAAAAAACGTTCCCCCAAAAAGTGTCCGGGAAAGCACGTTTCATGTCGTTTGGTAATGGTCGGTGGTGAAGTTTTTGAAAACCCTATATAAAATTTTTGGGGAGTTGGAATTGGAATGTGGAAATGTAATATAGATTTTTTGGAATGTGGATGTGGATTTGGGAAATTATGGAGTTGGAATAGGGTTAACCTGTTTCCCTAAGCTGGATTCGAACCGAGACCTTTTGACTACGAGACCTGGGCTTAAACCACTGAGCCACCCAACCTGTTGGTTTAGGGTTAGGGTTAGGGTTAGCCTTAGGATAAGGGGGTTTTAACCAGGAGGGGGTTTTAACAGGATCGCCAGAACGTCGATCGTCAAAAAAAACTGTCCTTGAAAAGGTAAAGTTGACATTTAAAGGTGCCTACTAGACTAATTTTGGGATGGGCTTTCCTATGGTCCTACCCCGAGGCTCTACGAGCTTTCGTTCTTTGAGTTATGAGTTTTTTTTATGTTTAAAAAGTTCTGTATCTCCTGAACGGAAGGTCGTAGGGGACCGGGGACAACTCCAGTGTGTTCAGCGTACCCGAATTATGTCTGACGGAAGTTGGTTTTAAGTCTGTAGGACGTACCGTTCTGGAGTTATAAGTGAAAACGTTCGCCCAATAGGAATGAATGAGCGTCATTGAAAATTTCTCTAAGTGCTGAGTCCAAAAAAAAAAAGTTCCCCCAAAAAGTGTCCAGGAGCACGTTTTATGTCGTTTGGTAATGGTCTGTGGTGAAGTTTTTTAAAAACCCTATATAAAAGGTGGAGGGAGTTGGAATTGGAATGTGGAAATGTAATATAGAGTTTTGGAATGTGGAATGTGGAGTTGGAATAGGGTTAACCTGTTTCCCTAAGCTGGATTCGAACCTGAGACCTTTTGACTACGAGACCTGGGCTTGAACCACTGAGCCACCCAACCTGTAGGTTTAGGGTTAGGGTTAGGGTTAGCCTTATGATAAGGGGGTTTTAACCAGGAGGGGGTTTTAACCCTCTGAGGTCTAAGGGTATTTTCTCGGATTTTACATACTTCTATAAATACCTATTTTAAATGTGCAAGAAGATAAATAATACCAAAGTGTTTTATATGGAAATGTTCAGAACCCATTAGCCATTAGTTTTATGAGGTCTATTTATGTCCTAGACCATTGTGTAAATAAATAATTGGCTTGAATGCTGAAAAATGCATTGCGATTTTTGAAAAACCTGGAGATTTGTGTGAAATAATAACCTTTAGTCATCATGAGGGGTTGTTTTGGCTCTTGAAATTGCTTCTCCCAAGCCTTAGCTTCAAAATGCAGTGGAAATTTTCCAAAAAACAGTAGGGAAGTGCACAAAACATGACTAATATGAATTTTGGTCCAAACGCTTTTTGGTAGAAATGTTGCCTCTAACTCTACTTTCACAAAGCATGAGGAATTTAGACTGAATGAAGACTTTGTACCACATATAAAGACTCATGGGATGTATACTAATAAAAAAGGGAGCATCACAAAAAAAATTCAAACAAACAGTTTACTATATATAACAACACGCAGGAAAAACAATAATTACAAACTATTTACACACTATGTAGTATACACTATTTACAAGCTAAATGTCAATGCCATGCCACTTTGCAAAACAGTTCCTGTCAACTTGCAGGCAGAGGGCAACATTGCAGCTGGGTGTGTGGGGGCTGGTGGTATTCGAGGTGTGGTGGCGCTCGGGTTGGTACCTGGGGAATTTGGGCACGGGATCTATTTGATGCGGGTGATGGGGTAGCTGGAGGCCTTATACCTGTGCTCCTTTTGGACATGGACCTTGTGCTGGGCAGGGAAGAAGGTGTTGACACAGGTGGTGCTGATGCTGCAGGAGTGGAAGGTGCTGGGCTGGGCTCAGGCAACTCTTAGTCCTGTCTGTAAAAAAAGGACAAGAAAGACTGAGTTTTCTTCTTTATAACTGAAAACCCCAACTGTTTACCTTCTTCCCTCCCCAACACAGTTAGCACCTTCTAATGTGTGGGGGTAGGGACACACAGTTCTTAGCATCTTAGATGTGTATGTAAGGGGAGGAGAGACAACTGATTTCCAACTGTCCTTTATTTTTATCTTCATTGTACAAAGCAACAACAAGTGACCCTTGTTACATTATAATACTAATAGAAATGTGTACACTCTCTAAAATTTCACAAATTGTGTGCAAACAATAGTTGATGCAAAACTGTTTCCAAACTAGATTATTTTACTATGACACAAAGGAAAGACTTCTACACTGAATAAAAAACTATATTTGACATGCCACATTATCGTTTTTTATTTATTTGTTTATTATTAGATAAGTGTAGGCTAAGAAACTCTCTGAAACGTCGCAATGTTGTGCTAGAAGTCATGCCTTGGAAATAAGAACCATTACGCGACAACTGACTATTGCGCACAGTAAACGCAAGTTTCAGATTACAAGAGATTTTGTAAATTCTCTTACCTGTCTTCAAACGGTCGATGTGATCTTCATAACCACATTAGTCGCCTGAATCAAATCCTTCGATGTCAGAATGGCCATCTTCTTCATGGCTGGCTACTTCTGCAAATCTCTGCAACAGCAGCGTCTGTTTACAACTTTCTTGTCGCCATTGTTTCCACTGAAAGATTCCTGTTCCCTTCAGTAAAAAAAACCCAGGTACTACGGTAATAAGGTATGTCCTTAGTGTTTTACTTAGTGCTGATAGGTGGGTTTCGTTTCAGAAAAATTGATAGACAAGCACCTCCAACCAATTGCGCAACGAGACAAGCAGGTCCAACCAATAGCACATGGAGTGACGCACAATGTGCTGGAGAAGGAGGCTCACTTCTCGCGTTGTTTTCTAAGCCTGTAGTGGACGGAGAGTATCGCGAGAACATACCCCGGAAACAGGAGAATCTCTAGTTTCAGACGATGTTTTCATTTCATTTCTCAGCCGTTTATTCACAGAGATATTAATAAAAATATGCGCGCACGCGCGCATTCACCGCGGTACCGCGTGAGGCGACCTCAGAGGGTTAACCAGGATCGCCGGAACGTCGATCGTCAAATAACTGTCCTTGAAAAGGTAAAGTTGACATTTAAAGGTGCCTACTAGACTAATTTTGGGATGGGCTTTCCTATGGTCCTACCCCCGAGGCTCTACGAGCTTTCGTTCTTTGAGTTATGAGTGTTTTTATGTTTAAAAGTTCTGTATCACCTGAACGGAAGGTCGTAGAGACCGGGGACAACTCCAGTGTGTTCAGCGTACCCGAATTATGTCTGACGGAAGTTGGTTTAGTCTGTAGGACGTACCGTTCGGAGTTATAAGTGAAAACGTTCGCCCAATAGGAATGAATGAGCGTCATTGAAAATTTCTCTAAGTGCTGAGTCCAAAAAAAAAAAATTCCCCAAAAATGTCCAGGAGCACGTTCATGTCGTTTGGTAATGTCGTGGTGAAGTTTTTTAAAACCTATATAAAAGTGGAGGATTTGGAATTGGAAGTGAAATGTAATATAGATTTTGGAATGTGGAATGTGGAGTTGGAATATGGTTAACCTGTTTCCCTAAGCTGGATTCGAACCTGAGACCTTTTGACTACGAGACCTGGGCTTAAACCACTAGCCACCCAACCTGTAGGTTGGGTTAGGGTTAGGGTTAGCTTAGATAAGGGGTTTTAACCAGAGGGGGTTTTAACCAGGATCGCCGAACTCGATCGTCAAATAACTGTCCTTGAAAAGGTAAAGTTGACATTTAAATGTGCCTATAGACTAATTTGGATGGGCTCCTGTGTCTACCCGAGCTCTAGAGCTTTGTTCTTTGAGTATGGTGTTTTAATGTTTAAAGTTCTGTATCTCCGACGGAGTTCGTAGAGACTGGGACAACCAGTGTAGCGACCCAATTATGTCTGACGGAAGTTGGTTTGGGGTCTTTGTAGGACGTACGTTCTGGAGTTTAAGTGAAAACGTTCGCCAATAGAGTAATGAGTGTCATTGAAAAATTTCTTAAGTGCTGAGTCCAAAAAAAAGTTCCCCCAAATGTCCAGGAGCACGGCTTTGTTTTGAGTTGTGGTGATTTTTTAAAAACCTATATAAAGGTGGAGGTGTGGAATTGGAATGTGAAAATGTAATTAGTTTTGGAATGTGGAAGTGGAGTTGGAATAGGGGTTAACCTGTTTCCCTAAGTGGATTCGAACCTGAGACTTTTGACTACGAACTGGCTTAAACCTGAGCCCAAAACCTGTAGTTTAGGTTAGGTTAGGGTTAGCCTTTGATAAGGGTTTCCGGGGGTTTTTAACCAGAACGCGGAACGTGGTCGAATAACGTCCTTGAAAGGTAAGTTGACATTTAAAGTGCTCAGACTAATTTGGGATGGGCTTTCCTATGGCTACCCACGAGGCTCACGAGCTTTCTTCTTTGAGTTATGAGTGTTTAGTTTAAAAGTCTGTTCTGAACGGAAGGTGTAGGATGGGACAACCCAGTGTGTTCAGCGTACCGATTATGTCTGACGGAAGTTGGTTTTAAGTCTGTAGGAGTACCGTTCTGGAGTTATAAGTGAAAACGTTCGCCAATAGAATGAATGAGCGTCATTGAAAATTTCTCTAAGTGCTGAGTCCAAAAAAAAGTTCCCCCAAAAGTTCGACCAGGAGCAGTTTTAGTCGTTGGTAAGGTCTGTGGTGAAGTTTTTTAAAACCTATATAAAGTGAGGGAGTTGAATTGGAATGTGGAAAGTAATAGGTTTAATGGGATTGATTAATGGTTAAAAAATTTCCCAATGGTCGAACGGGCTTTGTAATCTGGTTAAATAACCAAAGTGGAGGTTTGGGGTTGGTTGATTAAAGGGTTTAAAAGGGGTTTAAAGGAGGGAAGGACTTTTAAAAGTCCTGAAATAAAGTTGCTTAAACCACTAGACAATTTGGTGGGTTTTGGCTACCCGAGTTGGTTTGTTTTTAAAGGGGTTTTTTTTAAATTCGAATCCCGAACGGGTGTAAGACTCGGAGAAATGGTTTAAGGTCCCAATATTTGGGAGGTTTTAGTCTAGGCGTACGTTGGTTTATGAAAGTTGTAGTTAAGCGTATTGAAAATTCTTAAGGGCATCAAAAAAAGTCCCCAAAAAGTCAGAGAGTTTTGTTGTAGGTCTTGAGTTTTAAAAACCTTTAAAAAGGTGAGGGGTTGAATTAATGGAAAAAAATTTTAAAAAGTAGGGGTTCTGTTTAGCTGGTAAAACCTTTATAAGGGGTTAAATTGAGAATTTAAGTTTTGGAGTGGGAGAGTTAAGGGTTTTCCAGGGTTTAACCGGACCGGAACGCATGTAAAATGCCCAAAAGGTAAGTTGTTAAGGTGCCTATAGTTTTGGAGGGTTTCCAGGTCCCGGAAGCTCTAACTTGTCTTGAGTAGTGTTTAGTTTAAATTTGGGATCCTCAAGTTGAGCTCGGGACCTCTTGGTAGTGTTTATGTTAAAGTTTTATCGAGGAGCCGTTTGAGTTGGAAACGTTCCCCAAGAAATGACGATGTTTCTAAGGCTGTCCAAAAAAAAAAGTCCCCAAAATTCAGAGCAGTTTTCTTGTAGTCAAATTTTTAAAAACCAAAATTTAGGGTGATGTTTGGAATTAAAAATTTAAGTGGAGGGAGTTGGGGGTGGAATATTAATTGTTTTAGTGGATGATGGACCTTTTCTAAGCTGGTTAACCTACCCCCCAACTGTGGTTGGGGTTTAGGTTAGTTAGTAAGGGTTACAGAGGGGGTTTTAACAGGTGGGAGTGAAAATAGGAAAGGAAGGATTAAGGGACAGCAATTTGGATGGCCTTTGGGTCCTAGAGGCTTAAGTTTTCTTTTTGGAGGGGTTTTTATGTTAAACGGCTCTACGAGTGGGGCTGGGAAATAGTGTTTAGAAAGTTATTATGACGGAAGTTTTTAAGCTGGGACACCTTTGGGTTTATGAACGTGCCAATAGTGAAGAGGTTTAAATTTTTTAAGTTTTAGTAAAAAAAGTTCCCCAAAAGTGTCCAGAATTTCTTTTTTTAAGCCCCAAATTTTTAAATTATTGGTAGGGTTGGAATTAAAAATAAATAGTTTGGAATGGAATGTGATGAATTGAGTTGGAATGGGAATGTTTCCTATGGATTGAAGGAACTTTTCTAGGATGGCAACCTGACCCCCAACTGGGTTATTGGGATTTTAGTTGTTAGGGGTTTAAAGGGGTTTTAACAGGAGGGAACGGCGACCGTCAATAACTGTCCTTGAAAAGGTAAAGTTGACATTTAAAGGTGCCTACTAGACTAATTTTGGGATGGGCTTTCCTATGGTCCTTACCCCCGAGGCTCTACGAGCTTTCGTTCTTTGAGTTATGAGTGTTTTTATGTTTAAAGTTCTGTATCTCCTGAACGGAAGGTCGTAGAGACTCGGGGACAACTCCAGTGTGTTCAGCGTACCCGAATTATGTCTGACGGAAGTTGGTTTTAAGTCTGTAGGACGTACGTTCTGGAGTTATAAGTGAAAACGTTCGCCCAATAGGAATGATATGAGCGTCATTGAAAATTTCTCTAAGTGCTGAGTCCAAAAAAAAAAAGTTCCCCAAAAAGTGTCCAGGAGCACGTTTCATGTCGTTTGGTAATGGTCTGTGGTGAAGTTTTTTAAAAACCCTATATAAAAGGTGGAGGGAGTTGGAATTGGAATGTGGAAATGTAATATAGAGTTTTGGAATGTGGAATGTGGAGTTGGAATATGGAGTTGGAATAGGGTTAACTGTTTCCCTAAGCTGGATTCGAACCTGAGACTTTTGATACGAGACCTGGGCTTAAACCACTGAGCCACCCAACTGTAGGTTTAGGGTTAGGGTTAGGGTTAGCCTTATGTAAGGGGGTTTTAACCAGGAGGGGGTTTTAACCAGGATCGCCGGAACGTCGATCGTCAAATAACTGTCCTTGAAAAGGTAAAGTTGACATTTAAGGTGCCTACTAGACTAATTTTGGGATGGGCTTTCCTATGGTCCTACCCCCGAGGCTCTACGAGCTTTCGTTCTTTGAGTTATGAGTGTTTTTATGTTTAAAAGTTCTGTATCTCCTGAACGGAAGGTCGTAGAGATCGGGGACAACTCCAGTGTGTTCAGCGTACCCGAATTATGTCTGACGGAAGTTGGTTTTAAGTCTGTAGGACGTACCGTTCTGGAGTTATAAGTGAAACGTTCGCCCAATAGGAATGAATGAGCGTCATTGAAATTTCTCTAAGTGCTGAGTCCAAAAAAATTTTCTCTAAGTGCTGAGTCCAAAAAAAAAAAAGTTCCCCCAAAAAAGTGTCCAGGAGCACGTTTCATGTCGTTTGGTAATGGTCTTGTGGTGAAGTTTTTTAAAAACCCTATTTAAAAGGTGGAGGGAGTTGGAATTTGGGAAATGTGGAATGTAATATAGAGTTTTGGAATGTGGAATGTGGATTTGGGGATTTGGATTGGAAGGGTTAACCTGTTTCCCTAAGCTGGATTCGACTGAGACCTTTTGACTACGAGGACCTGGGCTTAAACCACTGAGCCCACCCAACCTGTAGGTTTAGGGTTAGGGTTAGGGTTAGCCTTATGATAAGGGGGTTTTAAACCCAGGAGGGGGTTTTAACCGGGATCGCCGGAACGTCGATCGTCAAATAACTGTCCTTAAAAAGGGTTTTAAAGTTGACATTTAAAGGTGCCTACTGGGACGGGGGGGGGGGGGGGGGGGGGGGGGGGGGGGGGGCCCAATGGAATGAATGACGTCATTGAAAATTCTTAAGTGCTGAGTCAAAAAAAAAAAGTTCCCAAAAAGTGTCAGGGCACGTTTCATGTCGTTTGGTAATGGTCTGTGGGAGTTTTTAAAAACCATATAAAGGTGGAGGGAGTGGAATTGGAATGTGAAATGTAATATGAGTTTTGGAATGGGAATGGGGGTGAAGGGTTGGAATAGGGTTAACTGTTTCCCTAAGCTGGATTCGAACCTGAGACTTTACTACGAGACCTGGGCTTAAACCACTGAGCCACCCACTGTAGGTTTGGGTTAGGGTTGGGTTAGCCTTATGATAAGGGGGTTTTAACAGGAGGGGTTTTAACAGGATGCCGGACGTCGACGTCAAATAACTGTCCTTGAAAAGGTAAAGTGACATTTAAAGGTGCCTACTAGATAATTTTGGATGGGCTTTCTAGGGTCCTCCCCGAGGCTCTCGAGCTTTCGTTCTTTGATATGAGTGTTTTAGTTTAAAGTTCTGTATCTCTGAACGAAGGTCGTAGAGATCGGGGACAACTCAGTGTGTTCAGGTACCGAATATGTCTGAGAAGTTGGTTTTAAGTTGTGGACGTACGTTTGGTGTTATAGTGAAACGTTCGCCCATAGGAATGAATGGGTCATGAAATTCTCTAAGGCTGGTCCAAAAAAAAATTCCCCAAAATTCCAGGAGCACTTTTCATGTGTTTGGTATGGTCTGTGGTGAAGTTTTTAAAACCTATAAAAAAGGTGGAGGAGTTGGATTGAATGTGGAAATGTAATATGAGTTTTGGAATGTGAATGTGGAGTGGAATATGAGTTGGAATGGGTTAACTGTTTCCCTAAGTGGATTCGAACTGAGACCTTTGACTACGAGACCTGGGCTTAACCACTGAGCCACCAAACCTGTAGGTTTAGGTTAGGTTAGGGTTAGCCTTTGATAAGGGGGTTTTAACCAGGAGGGGGTTTTAACAGGATGCCGGAACGTCGATGTCAATAACTGTCCTTGAAAGGTAAGTTGACATTAAAGGTGCCTACTAGACTAATTTTGGGATGGGCTTTCCTATGGTCCTACCCCCGAGGCTCTACGAGCTTTCATTCTTTGAGTTATGAGTGTTTTTATGTTTAAAAGTTCTGTATCTCCTGAACGGAAGGTCGTAGAGACTCGGGGGACACTCCAGTGTGTTCAGCGTACCCGAATTATGTCTGACGGAAGTTGGTTTCAAGTCTGTAGGACGTACCGTTCTGGAGTTATAAGTGAAAACTTTCGCCCAATAGGAATGAATGAGCGTCATTGAAAATTTCTCTAAGTGCTGAGTCCAAAAAAAAAAGTTCCCCCAAAAAGTGTCCAGGAGCAGTTTCATGTCGTTTGGGTAATGGTCTGTGGTGAAGTTTTTGAAAACCCTATATAAAAGGTGGGGGAGTTGGTTTGGGAAATGGGGAAAATGTAATATGATTTTTGGGGAATGGGGATGGGGGTTTGGAAATGGGTTTAATGGGTTAAAATTTTTAAAAAACTGGTTCGAACCTGAGCCCTTTTGCTAGGACCGGGGGCTTAAACCCATGACCCACCCAACCTGTGGTTTAGGGTTAGGGTTAGGGTACCCTTTTTGGATAAGGGGTTTTAACCAGGAGGGGGTTTTTTAAACCCAGGTCGCCGAACGTGTCGTCAAATAACTGTCCTTGAAAGGTAAAGTTGACTTTAAAGGTGCCTACTAGACTAATTTTGGGATGGGCTTTCCTATGGTCCTACCCCCGAGGCTCTACGACCCTTTCGTTTTTGAGTTATGAGGTTTTTATTTTAAAAAAGTTCTGTTTTCCCCTGAACGGAAGGTCGTGAGACCGGGACAACTCCAGGTTTTCAGCGTCCCCGAATTATGTTCTTG